>VDFB02321803.1:22594-99825 GCA_007258455.2 Sequoia sempervirens
TTTTCTTCATCCTATTCGATATAACATTTGCTTCCAAATACCTTGAAAAAATTAACAATATGAATTATTCCACACCATAGCTCATAAGGGGGTATTAGTACTATTTCTCTTGCTTGAATTTGATTGAACACATAAACAGTAGTATGAATAGCTTCTCTCCAGTAAATTTCCAGTAAACTAGCTTCAATCATCATTGTTCTAGCAGCTTCTTGAATTGTTTTGTTCTTCCTTTCAACAACTCCATTGTGTTGAGGAATTCTTAGAGAAGATAACTGTCTTTTTATTCCATGAACCTCACAAACATATTAAACTCATGGGAGGTGAATTCACCACCTCTATCATACCTTAAGCATTTTATTCTCAAATTCACTTCATTCTCAACCATAGGTTTGAATCTCTTGAATCTATCTAACGCATCAGATTTCTCTCTAAGAAATGTAACCCATGTATACCTAGAGTAATCATCAATCAAAAGCATAAAGTACCTTTCACCTTGTAGACTTCTCACTCTTGTAGGATCACAAAGATCTATATGAATTAAATCTAGTAGTATAGTAGTAGATTATCCCTTCGATTTGAAGTTGTTTCTTGCATCCTTTCCAAACTGACAATTCCTACAAATAACATCAACATGCTTTGCAATCCTTGGTAAATCTCTCATGGCTTATATTGCACTAATCCTCGCCAGATTATCAAAATTCATATGACACATTTGTTGGTATGTGGCGACTGATCATGCTATATTGTATAGCCCATGGTATACTGTACACTTTGGCATGTATCCTTGCCAAAGAAAAATTTTCCTCCTACTTTTTCGCGTCGTCACCGAAAAAGGGAAAATTTTGATTTTGTAGAACCCAAAAAATCTGGAAGCTTCTAAGCTTGTTGAAAATGGGTTCGGATGGGTATTACAATATGATGAAAAACATGATTATTCGTAAGATTGTAATAGGTTTTTCACTGGATAATAAAATCATTGGATGGCTGCGGTTTGGTGGATGTAGCCCGGATTGGGTGAACCACGTTAAATTCTTTGTGTTATAATTTCTTCTGTGTGTTTTTAGTTTCTCTATTTATTAGTTAAATCTACATTTAATTGTTAGATATTTGCCTTTCTAACCCTAACAAGTGGTATTAGAGCAGGTTGTGTTTCTCGGATTATCATCTATAGGAAGGTCTCTACCTGCTGAGCTCTGAGTAATGGTAGATGAGGGTACGAAGGTTGAGAAGTTTAATGGGAAGAACTATCAATTATGGAAGATGCAAATGGAGGACTATCTCTATCAGAAGGAATTATAGCAGCCATTGGAAGGGAAAACCAAGAAACCCCAAGCAATGTCTAATGATGACTATGCGATTTTGGATAGAAAGGCTCTTGGCAGTATTCCTCGCTTATTCCCGGCAATTGCATTCAATATTACAAAAGACAACTCAAGAGTTGATGGAAACCCCAGCTAGTTATATGAAAAGCCTTCCGGCCTAATAATAAGGTATTTCTTATGAAGTGTTGTTTAATATGAAAATGGTAGAAGGTGGGTCGCCATCGATCATTTAAATGAGTTTAATACAAATACCAAATAATTAACTTTTGTAAAAGTAAAACTTTGATGAAGAAGTTAGCTCTTTGATTTTGTGTTCTTTGTCTAAAGTCGAATAGCTTGATAATGGTCATAGCAATTCTATTTCTCACCAATACATTGAAATTTGATGATGTTGTTGGTGTTATTTCGAGCGAGAAAATTCATAGGAAAAGCCCAGGTGGAACATCCACATCAAGCAGTGTTTTGAATGCAGAAAGTGGGGGCAGAACAAAGGAGAGAGGAAACAATTCTCGAAATCATGGGAAGTCACAAGGAAAATCAAAGGACGTGAAGGTCCCAATCTAGAGACAAGAGGGATTGGTCGCGGTATTGTGGTAAGTCGTCATTTAAAGAAAGATTGTTGGTCTCTGAAAAATAAAGGAGACAAAAAGGAAGGAAGTAAAGAGGCAAATGTGGGTAGTAATAAATTTGATGAGGATGCTTTGCTTCTTTCCTTTGATAATGCTGATGATTCTTGGGTGTTAGATTCAGGGGCTTTATTTCATGCTACCCCCATAGAAGTTATTTTCTTGATTATGTCCAAGGGGATTTTGGGCTGGTTTATTTAGGAGATAACAAACCTTGTTAGATTGTTGGAAAGGGAAGAATCAATATTAAGTTGTAGAACATGAATCATTGGCTACTACATGAGGTAAGGCATGTTCCAAAGTTAAGCATAAATTTAATTTCAGCAGGGCAACTAGATGATGAAGGTTGTGTTGTTACGTTTAGTGATAAAAATTGGAAGGTCACAAACGGTGCCTTAGTGGTAGCAAAAGGTGTGAAAGTAGGCACCTTATATCTTTTTGTAGGTCATACTGTTCCTTCTACTTTAATTATTAGGGAAAAAGGTCAATGTTTAGGAACAATTGTTGTGGACTCTGAATCAGCACTGTGGCATAATAGACTTGGGCATATGAGTGCAAAAGGTATGAAATTACTTCATTCAAATAATGTTTTACCAGGTCTAAAATGTGTTAATATGGATTTCTGTGAAATTTGTGTGTATGGAAACAAAAGAGAATAAGTTTTCTCAAGGATGGGAAACAAAAGAAAGATGAGAAATTGGAGCTTGTGCATATGGATGTATGGGGACCAGCTCAGGTATCTTCTCTCGGTGGCCCTTTGTATTATGTTACATTCATTGATGATGCAACTAGGAAGCTATGGATTTATTTCCTTAGGCAAAAATCTGATGTATTTGAAACTTTTAAAAATGGAGAAGCTTGGTTGAGAAATGATGACTCGTAAAAGGTTAAAATGTCTTAGATCCGATAATGGTGGTGAGTATTGCAACAATTTGAAGATGATTGTTCCTCTAATGGTATTCATAGGCGTAAAATGGTTCCGGCGACCTGGCTGTGAAAATGGAGTGGCTGAGCGCATGAATAGAACAATAATGGAGCGTGCACGGACTATGAGATTGCATGCTGGGTTGCCTTTAAAAATGTGGGCAGAGACTATAAACACTGCTATTTATTTAATTAATAGAGGTCCCTCTAATCCTTTGCATTGTGGTATTCTAGAGAAAGCATGGAAAGGTAAGAAGGTGAGTTATTCTTTTCTCAAAACCTTTGGTTGTGAAGCATTTGCACATGTAGATTCTGAAAATAGAACCAAGCTTGATGCAAAATCAAAGAAATGTGTATTTGTTGGATATGTCATTGATGAATTTGGTTATAGGCTTTGGAATTTTGAAAATCAGAAAATTGTGAGAAGTAGGGATGTCATATTCAATGAGAAGGTGTTGTACAAAGATCTGTTGTTGCAGCATGAGAAGAAAGAAAATGATTATGCTGTGTTGGATGATATTCCAAACAATGATATTTTAGTGGTTCCTCATGTTGGGCAACAACAATAGCAACAAATACCACAAACTCCTGTTAGACGGTCTTCAAGGATAAGTAGACCTCCAGAAAGATTCTCTCCCTCTTTGTATACTATTTTGTTAACTGATGCTGGTGAACCAGAATATTATGATGAAGCTATGCAGGTGGATACCAAGGTTCAATGGGAGCATGGAATGGAAGAAGAAATGGATTTTGCTGAAAACCAGACTTGGGAATTATGCAAGTTGCCCCCTGCAGGTAAAAAGGCTTTACTCAAACAAAATGGGGAAAATGAAGAGGAAGATGGAGGTAAGAAAAGATTTAAAGCCGATTATTTGTAAAGGGATTTGCACGAAAAAGGGTATTGATTTTGATGAGATTTTTCTCCCCGCTATTAAAATGACTTCTATTCGTATTGTTTTAAGCATTGTGGTTGCTGAAGATTTGCATTTAGAACAACTTAATGTAAAAGAACCTTTCTCCATGGTGATTTGGAAGAGGAAATATATATGGAATAGCCACAAGGATTTGAGGTCAAAGGTAAGGAGAAACTAGTGTGCAAATTGAAAAAAGTTTATATGGCTTGAAACAAGCACCTTGGCAATGGTAATTTGAAATTTTATAGTTTTATGGCTGAGCAAGGCTACAACAGTGTAATTCTGACCATTGTGTTTATTTTAAGAGGTTGGATAATGATAGCTACATTATTTTGTGTTTATATGTTGATGACATGCTTGTAGCTGGGTCTAACATAGATCACATAAGTGAGCTAAAACAACAGCTTAGCAAAATCTTTTGCTATGAAGGATTTGGGGGCAGCAAAACAAATCCTTGGTATGAAAATTTGTAGAGATAGGAAAAACAGAAAAATTGTTTTTATCTTAGGCTAATTATGTTGAAAAGGTGTTGCAGATTTCATATGGAGAATGCAAAAGCTATCAGCACACCTTTGCCTAGTCATGTTAAATTGACTAAGGATATGTGTCCAAAGACACAAGAGGAGGAAGAAAAAATGTCCAAGGTACCATATGCTTCAGCTGTAGGCAGTTTGATGTATGCCATGGTATGCACGAGATCGGATATTGCACATGCTGTAGGAGTTGTTAGCAGGTATTTGAGTCATCCCGAAGTTGAGCATTGGAATGCAGTAAAATGGATTCTCAGATACTTGAGAGGTACATCCAATAATTGTTTATGTTTTGGGGGCTCTAATATTGATTTAAAAGGCTATGTTGACTCAGATTTAACAGGGGATATAGATACTAGGCGGAGTACCATAGGTTATGTATTTATAGTTGGTGGGACAACAGTGAGTTGGATTTCACGATTGCAGAAGGTGGTTGCCTTATCCACCACAGAGGCAGAGTATGTTGCTGCAACAAAAGCGACAAAGGAGATGATATGGCTGCAATTTTTCATGGATGAGTTGGGAAAACAACAGGCTAGAAATTACTTGTTTATAGACAGTCAGAGTGCTATACATCTTGCAAAGAATTCTGCTTTGCATTCTAAAACAAAACACATACAGTTGAGACATCATTTCATTCGGTCAGTGCTGGAGGATGGACAGGTCAAGCTAGACAAGATACATATAGATGTCAATCCAATGGATATGTTTATGAAGGTGGTGACAAGGGAGAAGTTGAGATCCTCTTCAGCTTCGGTTGGTCTTCAAGGTTGAATTCAAGTATAACAGAGCAGCAAGGTCCAAGGTACTTATTTCCAGTGGGAGTTGTAATTGTACCAGTATTGTCCAGGATCAGTCTCCAAGTGGGAGATTGTGTTGGTATGGAGCCTGATCAGTCTCCAAGTGGGAGATTGTTGGTATGTGGCGATTGATCATGCTATACTGTATAGCCCATGGTATACTATACACTGGATAATAAAAGTATTGGATGGTTGCGGTTTGGTGGATGTAGCCCAGATTGGGTGAACCACGTTAAATTCTGTGTTATGATTTATTCTATGTGTGTTTTAGTTTCTCTGTTTATTAATTAAATCTGCATTTAATTGTTAGATATCTGCCATCTCTAACCCTAACACCTCTATGGTGGCTCATAGCTCCCATGGGTTGTGGCCACCGTGCCACCTCTTCCCCCTAATCGCTTGGGGGTGGCCAATGTGTGTTGACCCCCATCGACCTACATGGGGGGTCGACCTATCTTTAATTTAATTTACTTTTTAATATTTATTTTAATGTAAATTTTAATATTATTTATAATATTATATATGTTATACATTTTATATATATATATAAATATATATATTACCTTTAACTTTTTGTTTCTATAATAAAATTTATAATTCATATGAATTACTATAATGTAGGTATATCTTATTTGATAATTAGGAATTGATTGAATGTTCACATAATATTTATAAATATATGGTTAAAGACTATTTATAAGGATTAATTATAGAATTAATACACATAGCTAAATGGGTTATGTTAGCTCTCAAAAATGCAGGAAAAATACCTCAAGAGGTTTCCAATCTCTTGATACATTTCAGGGTAACAGACAAGGCCAAAAGATTTAGACCTTCTACTCTTCAGGTGTTGCTAGACCTAGGCGGGTGAACCTACAATAATGAAGCAAACTTGACCAATGTTTATTTCCTAAAGCAATTTACCCACACTGGCAAATAGGAGTGGATAAACGAATCTTATTTTGGTACAAATTGTATAAGACATATCAAGGCTAAAATCTAATGTGTTCATGTGAAAAATGAATGAAACTAAAAGGTAGAATGGTTGAGACTAGTGCCTTATTGGGTGTATGGAGTCAAATGAAAATCTGAAATGAATAACTTCTTCCTGGCAGAAAATCAAATTGTTTGGCATATAGGTTTGAGTTTATAACTTGTATTAACATGCAAGGATGTGACTATTGATTTCTTCTTAATGATCTAAATGAGATTCTCTAATTACTATGATTGATTTAAAGGATTTAATCTTTCCTTGAAAGACCCAATTAATCCAACCATACATATACAACAAGTGTGCACTGATAAACTGAAAAATATCCTTGATATACCAGTTTAAACAATTAAGAACATCAACCTTGGAGACAACTTCAACAATAATTTTAACTAACACAACAAACAACTGAAACCAGAAAAATGCCACTAAATCAAAACTCAATTGAAATCTCCATTGTTTTTTACATGCATCATAGTCTCAAAAATATAAACATTCTGATCTACTGTATTTTCTGTCTCCTCACTTCTGTCTTCATAAAAAATGAATACTTATACATTGGCCACATGAAAAGTCACGTCCATTCGTATTCCAATCTTGGCGATCTATTGTATTCGAGCCTTTTCAAACGTTCACCAGACACCTGCGAAGACATCATGTAGTTCCGTCGACGTTCAATGTTACTTTGATCACCACATATCACATATCGCTAGGTAGTCCTGCAGTTACACCGATGTTCAATGTCTTACCAACTGTCAATAAAACACATATCGCTATGGAGTCATGCAGTCTGATCGATGTTTTGAGTCTCCCCAAGAATTATTCCTTCGGTCCAGAATATGTCGCTGTAACTCCCGTCGATGAATATTCCCTCCAAACATATTGTGAAGTCATTACATAACCTAGTTGGTGTGACATAGGGGGTCGGTAGGACTCCATAAGCTCATCCCGATGACAACAACGAAATATCCCTCTATTTTGTCAGCAAGACCAAATGAATGCTATGAAACTTCACCTCGGTGGCTTCAGTCTGGCCAATGAATTTCATTATCGACGAGACCATGAATATCGCTAAGTCCACCCATCGATGTATTTCCGTTATGGCGACATGGTAAGTTGGAAAGACTTCCTTGAACTCACCCCGATACATCGTACTACCGACAAGATCCACTTTTTTGGGCAACTTGTTAAGAATATTATAGATTCCTTTTTGATGCTCCAGAATTGCACCACGATTGATAAGACGCAAATAAGATCGTTATGACCTACACCAATGACCATTATTTTTCCGATAGGACCCCTGTGTCTCTGAGACTTCAAATTGTGTCTGCCCGATGTGTATTACCAAATGTAATCTGATCGACAAGAAATTCTTGACCTCTTGCCGATAGACCGCAAAAAGACATATTTTAGTGTAAAATGCTTTATGGATAGGTGAGACTTGCAATATGTTACACTGATATGGTTTATACATTCAAATTCTCAAGGATAGATGAATTCTATGGGACTAAATGATGAAAAAATTCTAAAACATGGGCAATCAAGATATGCAAAGTGGATGGTATGGGAATTTTTGGGAACTAATTAGTATATGTAGCCATGAAAATTTTCAAAATTTTACAGTTCTAACAGTGGCTCCGTTTGGGGATGAATGATTGTGAGATCATTGCAAGGATCCATATTTCTGGGTGAGCAGACCAAACTTTCAAGGTGATGAACCAATGAGCAAGATGGAATGAATGGAAATGGAGATGAACATGACCCTATACTACTATACACAAAAAGATTTATTCAATGAAGGAATGTTAGGATTGTCCATGTACTGGAAATTCCTATTCCTTTTTATTTCCTAAAATACTGTGAATGGAATAGAAATCTTTGAGAGGAATGTCAAGAGTTGTCCATGCACTGGCAACCCTTAATCCTCCATATTGCTCAAGAGAAAAAATGCTTCAAGAATTGCCCATGTATAGGCAACTCCTGTTCCTCACCAGTCATGTTTTGCAAATAATATGAATCTTCACCTTTTTTCCCAACAACAACAAAGGGTCCCAACCACAAAGCCTCAAATTTCCCGTGTTTTCCTTTTTCCTGACACCTTGCATTCCACATTAGCACCAAATCATTTTCTTTGAACTTTCTATCTTTTGCTCTTCTATCAAATAAATACTTCATTTGTGCCTACAATTTCACATTCTAGTTTTGAGCTATTCTTAACTCATCAAGCTCTGCCAGTTGTTCTATTCTTTCCTCCATTGGTTCTGGAATATCTATATCTTCCTGAAGGATAAATTTGTAAACTGGTAACAAATTTTGTAAAGGCATCCTAGCTTGTGCATCCTAGCTTGTGTTCCATACACCAATTCAAATGGGGATTTTCCAATTGCCTTTTTCACAGTTATCCTATTAGCCCATACAACCAACCTCAATTTTGAATCCCAAGCCTTTTTATTCCCACCTAACATCCTCCTTATGATCTTCAAAAGACTTTTGTTGCTGGACTTTGCTTGACCATTAGCTTGCGGATGGTAAGGAGCTGCATAAGAAATAGTGATACCATATGTACTGCAAAAATCATTAAACTCATCAGATCTGAAACACATCCCATTATTTGTGATCAATCTTAATGGTGTACCAAATCTGGTAATGATGTTATCCATTAAAAAGTTAATTACAACTTTACTTGTTGCTTGCTTGGTTGGGACTGCCTCCACCCATTTGGTGAAGTAATCAGTAGCTACCAGGATCCATTTATGTCCTCCACTTGATTTCTCTTGTATCTCCCTAATAAATCAATTCCCCACTGATGAAAAGGGGCATCGACCTGCAAAGGTCTGAGTGGTAAAGCTCCCTGATACTTCATTTTCCCTGAGAACTTCTGACATGCTTCACATCTTCTTACATATGAAAAAGAATCATTAAAGACTTTTAGCCAATAATAGCTTGCCCTAAGAATTTTGTGTGTAGTTTTCTTTGCAGAATAATGGCCTCCACAGACCCCTTCATGCATTTCTCTTAAAACACACTTGGCCTGTGACTCATCTAAACATAGCAACAACATCTTGTCCCTGTTCTTCCAAAACAAATCACCCTCCATGAACACATATTTGGATGCTTGTAGCTTCAAGGTTCTTCTCTGATTGTCACTTAATCCTTCAAGGCACTTCATGTATTTGAGGTAATACATGATGTCTGTATACCAAGTAGTATGCTCAATACTTGCAATTACATTTCCTTCATCTTCTATATTGCAAATTTGATTTGCTTCAACATTTGTTTCTACCATTAACTTGGCCAAACCCTGACCTCTCACTAATTTAGTGATTTGTATTTCCATATTGAATTCTTGAATCTTGTTAATCCATCTGCATCTCTTCCCAGTTACCTCTGACTGTGTCAAGATATCCTTAACAACTGCATGAGGGACATAAGCAATTACCTTAGCTCCAACAAGATACGGTCTAAAAGATTTTATGGCTTTCACCAATGCAAACACTTGTTTCTCCATTATATCATATTTCAATTCTGACCCCTACAATGACTTGTTGAAAAAAGACACAGGTACTCATGAGCTTCCTCATTCTTCTGTAACATAACAACTATAGTGTGCATTGAAGCAAATAAAATATTTGAAAAGGTTTTGCAAAATCTGGAGATTTAAGGACTGGAGCCTCCTTGATAGCCCTTTTTATTGATATAAAAGCTTCTAATGATTCTGCAGTCCATTCTACCTTTTTTCCCTTAGCATCTTTGATATGGGCTTAACAATTTCAGCAAAATTAGACACAAATCTCCTAGCAAAATTAGACACAAATCTCCTAACAAAATTGATCTGTTCAAAAAATGACTGGATTTCCTTGACAGTTTTAGGAATGGGAACTTTATCTATGGCTTCAACCCTCTCAGGATCTATTCTAATTCCCTCCTTTGACACAATATGTCCTAAGAGTTTACCTTCTGTGACTGCAAAATGACATTTTTTAGGGTTTAGACTAATACCATATTCTAAAGCTTTAATAAATACCTTTTCCAAATGTTCCACATGATCTTTAGCCCTTTTTGAATAAGTAGTAAGGTCATCTTGATGTACCACCATGATAACATTAATCAAGTTTGCAAATGCTACGTCCATAGCTCTTTGAAAGGTTGCACCTGTATTTGTGAGACCAAACGACATTCTCACATAAACATATGTTCCCCATGGGGTTGTAAAAGCTATCTTGTAATGCTCAGATTCTTTGACTTTGACCTAGTTGTAACCAAAGAACCCATCCATCATAGATAACAACTCACACCCTATTACTTTATGTAGTACAACCTCCATATTAGGTAGAGGATAGTTATCTTTGAGAGATGACATATTTAGACTTCTGAAGTCTATGCATAATTTGATATCCCCATTCTTCTTCCTCACAGGAACTAGGTTCGAAACCCATCTTGAATTCCTGATTGGTTTGATGATACCCCCATCTCTAAGCTTCACTAATTCCTCTTGCATTTTTGGTTCCAAAGTTGGGTTGATAAGTCTTTGTCTTTGCCTAAATGGCTTTGCATCTGGCTTCAACGAGATTTCATGTTGAAACAAATCTTCCCTATATGCTTTGAGATATTCATAAGACCATGCAAACACATGTTTATATTTTCTCAATAGTGCAATCAACATTCTTCAAATTGTCGGGCTTATTTTCTTTCCAATGTATACCTTTTTTGGTGCCAGTTCAGTCCCTAAATTGACCTCTTCAATATCCTCCCTCTTGATTGGTGTCTGCTTCATGAGCGACCTATCATTTCCATCATATACCCTTTCCAATGCTACTAGCCCTTTGGGAAGCTTATTAGTTTTAAGCTGTATGACCTCCTTCCCGAATACTGTTTGCTTTCTATCTACCTCTTCTACAAATGCATTGAAGTCAATTTCTTGGGCTTCATATTGATCTATACAGTGAAGAAATTTCAAGAGGTTAGCATCATCATTAAAAACCTACCAACTGTATATATTTTCAGGCATAGCGGGTCTTTCTTTGAACTCGATCTGAGACACTCCAGCCAATGCGATGTTATCTCTTCTCAATGCTACATTGGCTAAAAATTCTTCCATTATGTTCTTCGAACTATCAATCCACTCAATTGAGAAAGCATCAAATAACTCAATTATGTCCCATACAACATTCCTGTATTGCTTCAGCCTCTTGTGTTTTGCTGCATATTTTGATTTAACTTGAGAAACGACTAGCTCTGAATCCCCTAGAACAATTAGTAGCTTAATCTTATGTTTTACAACCATATTTAATCCTGTTAGTAAAGCTTCATACTCTACTATATTGTTCGTGCATTCAAATGCCAGAAAAAATGAATATTTAAAAGTAACTCCTTCAGGGGAAACAAACACTATTCCTGCTCCGTTACCTTCTTGGCTGCAAGCTCCACCAAAGTACATTTTCCACATGCCATCACAATTTTTTGCAACATGTTTATCAATTGGATCACCATTGATTAAATCTGGCTGGGTTGGTTCTATCTTAAAACTTCCAAGATCCATATCACAAAAGCAATTGACTTGATCTTGAGGTACACAATCTACAATTGGGTTCATCCATGGCTCCGTGTACAACTTAACTTCCTAGCCGTTCACTGGAATTGTTGCATAAGATAAATCAAATTGGACATTTCCCCCAATTGTTGCCATCCACTTTCTTGATAAAAGCATCCCAAACTAAGGAAGGGTATCAATTACAGTTATATCTATATTGTAGGCCACCTGAGGATATGCAGCTAGTTTGACTTCAACATCCTTCATAACACCTACTGCTGGAACATGCCTACTATCCATTGCATAGAACTTCCCTTCATTAGTATCTATCCACATGCCTAGCTGTTTCATAACTCCCACTAGCATGATATTGATAGCAGCACCAGAGTCTATCATGCAATTCCTCAACAGTTTTTTATTTATAAGCAGCGTGGTGAAAAAAGGTTCAACTTGTGGGGAATTTACCAATACATCATTTAGACACACTTCTGGGACAATCATCTTCTCTTGCTTATTAACTGTTTCAGTGACCATCTGATTTTCAGAACTTATACTTTTCTCATTTCCACTTTATATCAATTGAATTGCACTATCCCTAGACTCCTTAATTTTCATCATTTCGAGCAATGGGACAATTTTTTTTACCTGTGATAAAGCCCGAGAGAATTCAAAAGAATAAACTTCAACTTTGGATTGCTAGGTACCAGATTCATCTACATAGCCTTATTAGCACTCAAAAGGGCACTGGATATAGGTATATATTTGTCATTCACTAGATCCCTTATCTCTCCAAACTGTAAAATGATATTTTCCCTTTGTGCTTGCAGTTGGAAGAACTTCTTATGCATATCTTCAATTACACTCCTTGTGGTACTAGCCAAGTCTAACACTGAATCATATGCACCAAAGGCTTTATTGATTTGCGACTCAATGGAGTCCATTTCACTTTTTATACTTTGTGTGGCTTCGAGCCACTTTATGCTATACTGGAATGATTCCTTCACCTCATCCACACAAATCTGTGCATCCTTTACCATATTTTTTTTTTTTTTGCATGCAATCACACACTTCCTCGTGATCTCCGTCATCCTTTTATCATTTATTCTCTTTTCTACTTCTTTTTCTACTTCACCTCTAAGCCCAAATGCATATTCTTTAAAAGAATCAATTAAAAGTTATAAGTTTTCCATACCAGAGAGAGATTTGTCTATGTTTGATCCAGGTATAGCCTCTTGTAATGCTTTGACTAATTCCTCCATTAAATCTCCACTCTTTTGGTGTGTTTCTATGATCTTTCAGGTAGATGCATGGAATACATCTCCCAATTGTAGCTTGTGGAGTGGGAAATTTTATCTAGATCTACATTTCCCTATTGCATCAGAAATTGTAGCAATTGTGATGACACAATAGGTTGGAAATTAAGTTGCATGCTAAGTAGATTCTTTAAGGAATCTTTGGAGGAGCCAGAGTATTCCCTAGAAGACTGTAATTTCCATAGCTTTTCCCTATAAGTCCTCTTCCCCATTATTTTTCAGAGTTTACTGGATTTTCCTCTTCTATTTTTGCATCTCCAGATGCATCCTAATTCTTAACCTTATCTTCCTTTTCTTGCTCTTCTTCCTTCTCCATATCAACATTTTCTTCACAATCATCCTTATTCTCTTCCTCTGTAGGGTTCTCTATGTTAACTAGAGGAGTGACATTTACTTCAAGTACCAGATGAGGAGTGGATGTATCTTCCTTTGTTGCTTCCTCACCAATATTTGTCTCTTCTTCCACATTTTTCTCTACTTTTGCATCTTCCTATGTCATCTCTTCTATCCTTGGAGGGGTATTATCTTGTATATGCTCATGTTGAGCATCAATGTTCTTCTCTTCTTCAACTTTCAGAGTGGGATCCTTGTGCTTTGGGGTCATCCCTAGCCTTTGTGCTAGATTTGTAACCTTATCAACAATCTCCTTTTGAAGTCTATCATGATCATCCTTGTCACTGCTCATAAAATCTCTAATATGATGAGCAACTAGTCTTCCTTGCAGCCATTTCACTTCTTTGGTTCCAAGGAGTTCTTTTAGAAAATAGAATAGTCAACACATAGCCAAAGTATCATACTTAAATGCATATTTATTTTATTTTGTTTGCTTTAGATTCTCCATCAATCGTTGCCTTAACAACTCACAAATGTCATAGTCAACACCTTTTTCAACCATCTCATATGCCACATTAATTGCGGTGGCAAATACAAAATTATCTTTGTTAGTAAAATATAATTTATATCCAATTAGCATTGCTACATATCTCACAGTTGGATTTCTAATGGGATTTACTACTATTAAAGCCCTCTTATCATATGTTGCACTAGTGAGTTCCATTACCACTTCATTCTTAACCTATTTCAATACAGGAACAAGTCTGGTGGAGCATAGACCCATAACCTCTCTAATCACCTCTTTTGTTATCATGTTAGGCATTTTGGTCCAAACAAACTTGTCATGGATTTTGCTTAATGCCATTCTAACCCACTTGCTATCAAAACAAAAAATTGGAAACCATTGTTATACATCCAATTTCTTCATGACTAGGTTTTAATACTCTAGCTTTAGGGAAAAGTTGTCTCTAGTCAATTCCTTACTCCATAGATATGCTAGAATAGTGTGATAAAATTCTTCCATCTTTCCATGAATGTAAATCCTTATGTCTTCAGTTGGAAAAACTCAATACAGAACATGTGAAAATGCACGAAGCAGGTTGTCTTCAATAGATTTTGTAGGGTACTTCTTAAATGGTTGTGCCTTTTCATTTACTTCTATAACCCTCGATGTAGCCATGAATTCAAATTGTGTTTCTAACAAACTTTCTAAAAACTAGGGTAAAGCTAAGATTGTAAATACCTTTTCTTCTATTTGTCAAACTAGGGTTTTAATGCATTGAATCTCAAATCATTTTGATCACCTTAAATAACTTCTTCACTACTCTTCTCCTTCTCAATGTTCATTATGAATGAATTTTCCTAAGTGGTTTCACTTATAACCCTTGGAACTTGACCTAATTTCACATTGAAAGCCTCAAACAATAAAGTTGGTAAACCTTTGTCTATATGCATAATCAACTTCTGATGCTTCACAAACTTCCACATTGACATATTTTCTCTCGTAATCTTCACCAATAGATCAAGCATGTCGATATTCATCTTATATCTTCATGTTGAGGTACCGACACCATTTCTTTGGTGGGGGAAATAAGATGTTCATTAAATCCCCCACTGAGCCAAAGCTCTCAACTTAGTTTTCAGAGGAAACATCTGCACTGGATGGTGGTGTAGATTCATCCTTGACTTATGTCTCTTCCTTATTTCTCCAAATATTTTCCATCTCCTTCTTTGTTTCTAGTGGATCAACCATTTTTATTGTTTCATTCCTCTTTACCAGATTATCCTTCCTCATAATTATGCTTCTACAAAACTTAGCAATGTGTCTAGGCCTATTTCAATTGTAACAAATGATATTCCTCTGACAAGTATTCCTTCCATTCATTTTAGATCTGCATTGATTATATTTATGCCCAAATCCATAACATGTATAACAATAGCCTTTGAAATATTGAACTATTCTATCATTGTTATAGCCATTCATTATTTGACTTCTGCATTCACTAGCTCTATGACAAACTTATTGCATGTAAAACATTGCCCACTAAAGGATGGAACATTCTAATTCATTATGCTTCTACATTCCATTGAATTATGTCCAAATTTATTGCAAGAATAAGAAAAACCATTAAAATATGGGTACCTTTGTGCATTTGGTTGTTCGAACGATGGTCTTCTAGCTTCATTCCTTTGATTCTAGATCTGTTTTCCATTGTTCTTCTTCTCTTCAATCTTCTTTTTAGTATTCGATGTATGATTTGACTTTGAACTTTCTCCTATCTCAAGCCCTAATCCACTTTGTCTTTAGAGCCTTTCTGTTTTGTAATCATCTCATCAAGCTTGGTAGCACTCATCTTGAATTTGTCTTCATGACTCCTTGCTTTCTCCATATCTAATCTCAAATTCACAACTTCTTGTTCAAGCCTTGTGCATTCCTCATATTTACTTTTCACCATTGCATTCGAACATCCTCAGTTATTTTATTTTCTTCAACTTGCACCTTCAAACTAGTGATAGTTTCATATGCTTGCTTTGATTTTTCACTGACTTATGCCTTTCTCTAAACTTCTTGATTTTCTCTCTCAAATTTTTGATGCATTCATCTGCTTCTTTTACATTTTCTTTTAGATCTTTGTTTTCATCTTCAATTCTCTCTAGATCTTCAAGGAAAACTTTGAGTTCTCCATCTTTGTCAAGCATACAATCTTCTTCTATGACCAACCCACCTTAGGTATGGTAATCTTACCTCTAAGGTTGGGACCTGCTACCATACCCACCTTGGTGTATGTCATTCCAAGACCATTACCCTATAATATTCTCTTAGGAAGACCATGGTTTCATTCTTTCAGAGTAGTCACTTCTACCTTGCATCGTTCTGTGAAATTTATTGCTAATAACGAGGTAATCACAATCAAGGATGACCTTGATGTTATACACATGTGAAATGGAAGTTGCTGGTCAAACCTTGGTTTCTCCTACTCTTAAAAATATTATTCCTTCATTATCTTCTAATTCATTGACATCTACTCCAGTAGTTCCTATTACAAAGGCTACTCTTGAGACATATGTCCCCAAGAAGATTGCCCTAAAGTAGAGAGTCCTAAGTCTACCCTTTTTACTTCTTTTGAATCAAATACATGTCTTGGTGATGATTGGGGATCCTTGAACTTTATCAAATCATATATTGAGAAATATAAATTAGATCCTATCCACCTATACATTCCAATGATTTGATTCACCTTTGCTACGAAAGATGATTATCCTTCTGTTAAAAAGGATAATCACGTTTCTACTAGGGAGGATGGTGTTTGTACTTCCGCTAAGAAGGATGATTATTTTCTTTTGAATAAGTGTGATACTTACAACATGGATTACGCTCTTTACACTGATCCCCCTTCTTTTTAGGAATTACAATCACGTTATGGTCCAAATTTCAATATCTTTTCTAAATTTTGTTACAGAGGTAAAGGTTGTGGGTGTAATGAAAAATTTATTAAAGTACCCTTAGAGGCTGATCCACATGAATTTAAGATTGGACTTGGATACCACCCCACAAAGTCTAAGGTGAAAACATGGTTGAATGTCAACACGATCTCCACCGAATATCCTCTTAAACTGATTCATCCTTGAATATGTTAAAAGTAAAGTAGACTCTAAGGAAGTTCCTCTAGATGTTTTCTCTTCAAATGAAGTGCTAGAAGAATTCTTAGGTTCCTACTCTAGTTTACCTTCTCATCACCGTAAATGATGATTCTTGTATTGTTTGAATAAACATGCATATTTTGGAGAATCCACCATGAATGTTGATGAGAAGGCTCCTTTATCTAATATGGATAATAGTACTCCTATACCTCATCTTAAAGACCGTAGTGCTCTCCTTAAATGGGATACTTTTGATGTTCTCATGGATCCTAAATATTTTGAGAAAGTGATTAATATTGGAAAATGTCTCTATTCAAAAGAATCTAAACAACATGCTATTTTATTACATTCTCATTGCAATATCTTCACTTGGCCATATGAGGACATGCCCAATATTGATGAATCCATGGTATTTCACAATATCATCTTATGTCTTGATGCCAAGCCTATTAAACAAAAGATCTGCAAGATGAATCCCAAGGTCGCTTTATTAGTCAAGATTGAGATAGAAAAGCTTCTAAAAGATAGTTTTATCTGTCCCATTGACTATTCACCTTGTATATTGAATATAGTCATCGCTAGTAAACTTGATGGCTATATTCTCATTTGTATAGATTTTTGTGATCTTAATAAGGCTTCTCTTAAGGATGATTTTCCATTACCTAATATCGATATGATTGTGAACTTGATTGTAGGCCATGCCTTATTATCCTTTATGGATGGCTTCTCGAGCTATAATCAGATTCATATTAACCTCGAAGATAAGTATAATGAAACCTTCACTACCCTTTTGGGTACCTTTTGTTATGTAGTCATGCCATTTGGATTAAAGAATACTGGAGAAACTTACCAATGGGCGATGACTCTCATCTTTCATGATTTTATTCACAAAATACTAGAAGATTATGTCAATGACATCTTGGCTAAGTCCACAACACGCTAAGATTACATCAAAAACCTTTGTCTTCTCTTGGGTGTCTTCAATTCTATAAGATGAGACTAAATCCTCTTAAGTGCATCTTTGGTGTAGATGTCGACAAGATTTTAGGATTTATTGTCTCTCATCGAGGAATTGAGGTCGACATGAATAAGATCGATGCAATTGTTTACATGCCTCCACCTAAAAACATCTCTCAACTATGTAGTTCGCAAGAGAAGATTTAGGAGATTCGTAGATTTGTATCTCAATTGGTTGATCGTACCCTTCCCTTCACATGATTATTGAAGAAAGAAGTCCATTTTTTATGGGATGATGAATGTGACAAAGCTTTTGAGTCTATCAAAAGTTATTTGGCTAATCCTACTATCTTGATGTTGGCTATGCAGGATATACCCTTTTTACTTTATATTTTTGCATCACCTCATGCCTTAGTAACTTTGCTAGCTCAACATGATGATGATGGTAAAGAAAGAGAAGTATATTACATTAGTCGTATTCTAGTTGATTATGAAACTCAATATTCTTCCATGGAAACAATATCTTGCTCTTGTTTTTGTAATGCAAAAGTTATGACATTATCTTCTCCATGCCAAAATCCACGTGATTGTAAAATGTGATCTCCTTAAACATTTATTCACTAGAACTAACCTTTTGGGAAGGTTAGTGAAATGGGTAATGTTACTCTCTAAGTTTGACATTAATTTTGTAACTCAGAGAGAAATTAAAGGACGAGCTATTATCGATCAATTGGTAGAAGCTCCCTCATATCACTCCTTTCCTAATTTAGATTTATTTTCGGATGAAAATATATTTGCATTAGATCATGAACCTATGTGGGAAATGTATTTCAATGGATCGAGATGTCAAATTGTCTTTGGGGCAGGTGTAATTTTAATCTCATCCAAAGGGAAGTCGGTTCCTCTATCTTTTCAATTAGAATTTCATTGTACTAATAACATTATTGAGTACGAAGCCCTTATTGTCGGCTTGCATTCCACGATAGAATTGAATATTAAGCATATCCCCATTCATGGTGATTCTAATCTTATTGTAAATCAAACCACATGACCATATCAAGCTAAGTAAAGAAAGCTATCTCAATATTGGGATTTGTCTTTATCCTTGCTTGATTGATTCTCTTCTTTTACCATAAATAGTGTTCCTAGGAGAGAAAATCACAATACAGATGCAATGGCAAGTGAAACCTCCCTTGTACCCCCATACAATGGTATAGAAGAGTACCACTTCATGGTTCAGATTCTCTGCTCTCCTACTATCTCAGATCAACTTGAACCTAACAGTCTCTTGTGCGCTCATGTAGACATAGGGGAATGGTATTCTCACATCTATAATTATATGAAGACTGGAAACTTTCCCAATGATGTGACTAAAAATAATCATGTTTGGATACAAAAGCTTTCAACTTGATATGTTATCCTATCTAATATTCTTTATTGAAAATCTTATAATGGTCTTCTCCTTTGAAGTCTCACTAAGGCTAAAATAGCCCTTTCCCTTCTAGAAGTTCATTCAAGCTCTGGGGGTAGACATTTTAGTGGTAAATCCTTAGTGTGTAAATTGATTCATATGGGATATTATTGGAAAAAAATAGAGAAAGACTATTTTTCCTTTGTCAAGAAATGCCCTCAATGTCAACAACACAACAATCTCATCTAAGCTCCCGCACAAGAACTAATGATACCTCTCCTTGGCCATTTGTAAAATGGGGGTTGGATATGATAAAAAAAATATCACCTCCTTCTAAGGGACATACCTTCATTATCATAGCTACTGATTATTTTAAAAAGTGGGTCAAATATATTCCACTTCAATCCACTAATGTTGAAGTGATCTATAACTTTCTTCTAAACAATATCATTGCTCACTTTTTGTTGCCTTCTACCTTTGTTTTTGACAATGGTACTTCATTTAAGAATAAAGAGGTGAAGTAATTCTTGAAAAAATTCACATTCAACATCAATTTTCTACACCTTCTTATCCTCAATCTAATGGAAAAGCAAAAGCTTCTAATAAAATTCTTAAGATAATTCTTTGAAAAATAATAAATAAACACAGTAAATACTGGCATACTCAATTGACTTATGCCTTATGGGTCTATCACACGAGCATTCATACGGCTACTAGCACAACCCCGTACAACCTCATGTATGGTGCCAAGGCTATCATACCTTTAGAGTTGGAAATTCCATCTCTACGAGTTTCCATTAAAGGGTTAACTAATTATGACACTTACCGTGCTGAGCATCTAAACTAGCTTGAGTTGCTTGATGAGCATTGATTAGAAGCCCTCAACCATCTTCAAGCTTATCAAAAATATATTTCTAAACATTATAATCTAAGTGTTCTTTCTCGTGCCTTCAAGGTGGGTGATCTCGTTCTCTATGAGGAACAACAAAATATAAATGTACTACCTAATCAAAAGGGAAATTTCAACCCTAATTGGTTAGGTCCTTACATAATTATCTCCTTGTATGGTTTTGGTGCATATGGATTGTCGTCTATGGATGGTACTCCTCTAAAAGAACCGATCAATGCAATGCATCTTTGTCAATACTATGCATGAAGTCTATGTGGTATGCACATGATGCTCATCCCTCTTCAGGGACCATAGTATGTTATGATATGACATTTCTTCAATAACACATTATATTTTTAATTTGCGTTATGATGTAAACATATGTATGTAGTCAATTTATTTAATTAAGAATTATATATACATATGTTTTATTTCTATGCTATGTATCCATACATTGTGTTGATTAATTATTTTATCCATACATTATTATCATTGTATTTAATTAAGCATACAAATAATATGTGTTTATTAAATCATGATAGTGTCTAATCTAAACATACATCTGTCACATAATCATACATAAAGAAACATACAAATAAAGAACACATCATGATGTCGATCTAATATATTGTATACACACACACATATATATATATAAATAATGTCATGTATATGTATCACATCATTGTGGCCAAAATATGTTGATCTAAAATTTGTATGTGAATTTATACATCCAAAAATGCTATACACTACTAATATAGTACATAAAAATGGGTCTCTAGCTCCCGGGTGCATGGCTCTTTGATCCCTCTAGTGCTGAAAATGGTGGAGGAGGTTGTTGGATGGGTGCATCTGAATGAGAGTGGTGGGATCATGACATAGACATGCTCTATGACTACAATCCTCGTATCTCCCCTCACAACTCTACTACCTACTCCCATAATGACATGACACACTCTGTCAATGAAACCTCCCACTCTTGGGCTTGCCACAACTCATCTTTGAGTTACTGCACTTGAGGGTGTTGAAGGTTAGTGGGTGCTATCCTAGAAGCCTCTCAAGGTCATCAACCTATCTCTATAATATGTCACATGTCGCCTCGACACTCTCAGCCCATATCACAACTTGATCTCTCTCAATGAGAGCACAAAGGAGATCCACACCCCTTTGGTCCCTCTATCCAATCATAGAAATAAGCTTAGTAGTTTGTTGGACTACCTCCATTGACGTCTCCTCATAGGCCATCCTCAAACAAACTATAGGCTTGAATAATGGGGTGTGATGCCCTATTTTGCGTGGTCTATACACATCGAAAACTAACCCCTGAACTTGAATGATTAGGACCACCTCTGAGATACACTAGTTGGAGAAATCAAGCCACTACTGTGTGAACACTACAACCACAAAGATAGTAGCTGATATCAATACCATATTATTAGGATATATATATATATATATATATATATATATATGAAAGTAAAATGAAGTAACTAAAATGAAATAACATGTACCAAACTTGTACCTGGGTCCCCAACTTTCCAATGTGGGTCTAAAGGTGGAGCATCACTGTTAAAAGTGATGCTCAACCTTGTAGCTACTATTGAAGGAGGTATGATTGATTGGATGCCAAGTGGTGCCATTGAGATAATTGGAGTGCATACCGATGATGCCACATATCACCACTGCCTCGACCTCTCCTCTGCTCTGCCTTCCACCACCTCATCCTCCTCATCGCTACTCCTCAGTGCCTCACCCTCAAACTCTTGTGCACCAACATTGTTCGCGGGGGAACCTATTGGGAAAATTAGGGTGGGAATTTCTATGTTGACGTCATTGGTCACCAGTGCCTCGGGTTGGTCCTCATTTAAACCATTGTCACCATTGAGTGTGACATTGATGATAGTTGGATGGGGAAGTCTCTTGCTCTTTCCATGCTCTCATGTGACCACATATACATCAGAGCCATTGAAGGGATAGCCTACACTTGGTTGAATTATCAAGTGACTCAATGCTAGTAGTATGGTATAATAATATGATATCTCAACCCAACTAGGAGTCGATCTCACTGCATCCTTCGTAGCTGCCTCTTGTTGGACAACCAGACCCCCATCCACCTATATGGTCGCCACCTAATATCCTCACTCTACAAAACATGAATCCTCTACCGCCAAAATAACAAATAATTGTACCACTAGTCACATATTAATGGGTACACATGCATTTGAGGAAAATTGTGTGTTAGGCCTTGGGGATACCCTACCGATCGTGTGCACCAGAGATTCTCAAATACCCACACGTGAAGAAGCATGTAGGTGGTGATGCTATAGTAATCATAGTGCACATATTGCCTGAGGTCATGGTATTAATGGGCCAGCATGTTCTAACCCCAAGCAAATACGGTCTTGTGTTCCTCCATCTCCCAGATGCGATGGATGAGGCCCACATGTAGGTGCAAGCCTCACCCATCTATTGTGACATGCAATACTACCATCACGATCATCACACGATGTACCAAAGGCATTACCACATGACCCTACTCAAGCCACCACATGTAAATGTGGCTAGTCGTGTCCTCTATGATCACATGCCTGAGGCAATACTATTGCATTGCTTGCACATCCTAGATCATTCGACCCTCCTTGTAGGCCACCCACTCTCCACAGATGGGTAGGTGAAGGATGCGATAGAAATCCTCTAGGGTCACTATCACCTCCCTAGTAGGGAGATGGAAAGAGGAGGTGTTTGCATCCCACCTTTCCATAAGCATCGTTAGCATGGGTGGGTGAAAACGAATCTCTGACATGGTGTAGACCTACCATAGCTGGACTCGTTGTAGTGTGAGATAATGTACTCCTTTACATTTTCACACTATGTTTGCATCCCCTTAATTAATTGGACTTAATTAAGCCTCTAATTGACCCAATTATGCATTTAAAAGCCTAATTAATTTCATTTTCCAAAATGGGAACCTATATTAAATAATTGCAAACATCAAATTACACATCTTGGAAAATGTGTGTCTTAGGTTTAGGGCCTAGGACCCATTCACCCAAGGGAGAATGGGTCCTCCTTAAGTTTATGACCCCATTTTAAAATATTTTGGAGGTATTTTTATGATTCAAATTCAAATTGCAATTGTCGACCTTTGATGTTTAATTGTCGGGAAATTGGAAAATTACCAATAAATACAAGGTCTTTTTATCATTTCAAATCTTATAATTTTTATGAGAGAATTCCTATAGAAAATATTATTGTCAAGATCATTTCAGAGCCAATTTATTAGTCTTCTACATCAACAATTAAGATCAAGGACATCAGGTCAAAGTTATTTGCATTCATGCATGTTTATGGAGCTAACTTTGTGATGTAGGTTTCAAACATTCAAGCATAAAATCAAGTATCTAATCAAGCTATTTCATGCCAGATCCAATCCTTGGAGAGATGTGTTAGACTTCAGTCCTCTAAGGGCAACCATTAAAGGGTTTGGTGACTTGCAACAAGCTAGTGTTCATTCATCATTCCTTCCTTTCATTATTTTCAAGGTTTAATTACCAAAATGGGGTTTGACCAAGGAAAACCCCTATTCACCAAAAACAAAAAAAATTCCTCTTTTTGTGTGTTTGCAAATTTACAAGTGAAGAAAGATTGAAGATTGATCAAAAGTGCAATTTTGCAAAGTTGTCAAAGTTGTCATAAAAGTTGTCAAGACACAGAATCTTACTCGCATAATTTATTTCCAACTTCCTGACAGTGAGATTTGGAGAAATTAGGAGTGCAGATCCAGGAGCAGAGGACTGTGAAATCAGATTTTGGGCCCTTGCAGCAAGATCCATTCACCCTAGGGTGAATCTTTCCTAGAAGGACACTCAACAACTTTTGGTGACAAGTGCATGGTGTCTTACCCTTCTCAAATCTACCAAAAGTTTGTTGTTTCTGATTATCATGTTATGCTTTAAATTGATGATTCAAGTTTCACGTTGCATGATTGAATTCATTTAGTATTTTTAGTTTTTCTCCCAAAAGTGCATTTTAAGCATATTTACTCCGTCTTGTCATAAGGAAAAACAACAAAAGATCTCCAATAGAGTTGACTCACCTGAGGGTTGAAAGTCAATCCTACCTCTGGGGATCTCTTTTTCCTAATGAAACAAGAAAGATAGGTGCATCATATATCCAATCATCTCATTTTGATAAAAACCTATTTTTTCAATGTTTCATTTTGGTGAACCCGACATTCATGCACTATAAGCTTTCTGATTTGGAGGTCATTAAAACCCTAGATCTAGGATTTACATTAGTTTGCATTGAAATTACATTAATTTGCATTCTATTTAGGGTTGTCAAAATTGCATTAATTTACATCTCATTTAGGGTTTAAATTTGCATTTTGAATTGTTTAAAATATGAAAAATCCAAAAAATTGCATGTATATTACATTGATTTGCATAGTAGTTGCATATTAGTGTATTTTCAGTCATTTACATCATCAAATTTAGTTGAAACTGCATCAAAAAAGTGTCAATTTGTTTATCATTTTTCACTAATTTCATTTGCATTAGGACACTTAAATTTGGAAAATTCTTTCACTGAAACCATAGTTTGCAACCTGAAATTGGAAATTGAAACATTAAGCAAGAAATTCAAACTTTGATTTTTCAGATCCTTGACTTAGGACTCATTCTCCCCAGGTTGAATAAGTCCCTGTACATGTGTCTTTTCAAAATTTTGCGCATCAATTTATCTCTATTTTCTTTGTTTTCTTCTACTGTTAAATCAGTTTCAGTTTTAGAAAATAGAAAATTATATACTTTCTCCCATTAAGTTCAATTGGTCAAATTAAGTGCATTGTTTGAAATCAAAATTGGCATTAAAAGACATCATTTTAAGGTTTTTTCATAGCATAATCAGTAAATTATCTCGTTTCAAATCTAAAAATTACAAAATATTTTTACATACTTGCATTGTGATTCATACTTTTGGATGTTCATTGCATTTACATAGTGCCCTTTCTCCATTTTGGGTGCACTTAGGTTTGGTGAAACTTGTATGAGCTTTACAACCTAGTGTCCTATTACCAATACTCTAGTGAGACGTAGTTTGAAACTCATGCCATCTCACACTACAACATCCACTGTGGGTCTTGATTTTTCCAACTCTTTCACTCATAATATTGATACTAGTAAGCCCATTATAGACCATAGCCTTGATACCACTAAGCCTTTACCTTTGAACTATAATGCCAATGACTTTTGTCATTATCATTGACAAGATGGACATGATACAAAGCAATGTAAGCATCTTAAACATATTGTGCAAGACCTCAATGATTCTAATCACATCCATATTGGTGGTGTTAATGATCAAGGAAACAAGTCTATTGGCCCACCCAACCAAAATTTGAAAATTTTTACCAACCACATGCCAAATCATAATATCTCTTTTGTGAAAGCTAGTGATGCCAAGAATGATGTGATTAATGTTGACAAAATTTAAGATATAAATAGTGAAAATATGAGTGATAATGAAGAAGACTTACAAGATATGGTCAACTTCATTGACATTCAACCTCGTAAGGGCCAAACCAAAATGCCTCTTGACATTGCTTTCTCACAAAATGCATAATAAAAAACACACTCAATGGTCCTCTTTACATCACCGAAAGAATAAATGACAAGCCTACCGATGGGATATTAATTGATCCCGTGTGTGTAGAGAATGTGATCACTGAGGAATTTTTATTTGTGCATGAACTTTATCAAGATTCTTATGAACAACCAAAAGAATGGATCAAAACACATAATGGGTTTGCTTGCCCTATGATAGGTTCGATCACTCTTCCTTTAAAAGTTGGACCAAAAAAATTGAATGTCTCATTCTCCATCATCCTATCATTGGACCAATTCTGTGTGAAGCTTGGTTATCCATGGCTAGACTCCATGGATGTTGTTTCATTTGTAGTGCATAAATGCTTAAAATTTCCATTTGGCAATGACATCTTTACTGTGCATCATAGTCTCTTTAATCCCGTGTCTTCTCGTGGGAATTTCCTATTGGATTTATTTCAACATGAACCCATGGAACCTATTAATCCTCGCGAGGAATTATTTTTCAATTATTATCAAAAGTTTAAGGAAAAGCGCATAGTAGAATTATCCCTTAGAAACATGCCTCAACCCATGATTGAGCCTCCTATCATTGATGAAACCATTATTGAACCAAAAGCTCTTCCAAGTAACCAAGACCAATCCATGAAAAATCCTCCACCTATTTCATATAAAAGACCAAGAGATAACCATATAAGTCCTATTGTTCCTCCTAAGATTAAACAAGTTTATAAAGCTAATGCTAAAGTGGTTGAAAAACCTTCCATGGTTCCTTTCGTTCCTCCCTTGCAAGAAGAAAATAAACCTATGGTTGATAAACCCACTCCTACACAATCACAACTTGAAATAGAAATGCTTAAGAGTGTAGACATAGATGCCATGCTATTGCTCATCAGTTAGAAGAAAAGAACAAAAAAAAAATCAAGATCAAACACGAACTCAAGCAAAGCATGATGATTCTCCACCTTTGCCACAACAACATAAAACTTCAATGGACATCATCAGTATGCATCCTATTATTTGTTAGGGAGGCTGCAGGAAGCAATCACAGATTCCTGGAAGCTGCAGGAATCAGTTACACTGTTTTCAGATGTTGCAGGAAACAGTCACAGTTTCCTGTGCTAGGCCTTGACATAGACCTCCTTGGTGAAATT
Source organism: Sequoia sempervirens (assembly GCA_007258455.2). Taxonomy (NCBI): domain Eukaryota; kingdom Viridiplantae; phylum Streptophyta; class Pinopsida; order Cupressales; family Cupressaceae; genus Sequoia; species Sequoia sempervirens. The sequence continues at coordinate 49,534 of VDFB02321803.1, forward strand.
TATGTTCCACCCTAACCTATAGGAACTCTATCTTTTCTAAGTTCCCCTGGTTCTTCTGCCAACCTCACTATCTTGTCAAGTTTGCAACTACCAAGCCAAATCTTGGTGCTATGACTCCTTTCCTTCTTAGCCTTTTATCCATCCAAAAGACTAATCCTCCCTCAATACATGAACGAATCTTGCAGGGGTGAGGGAATGTTTTCCAAAACTCCAAAACAACCTCCTAGGGTTTATGGAACTTCACTTGGACTCCATCTTACCAACACTTACATGAAGCCTATTCCAAAGGTTTTGCTCTTGAGCCACTATTTGGTCTCTGAACAGGGGTAAATTGCTTTTCCCTCTTAAACCCACTAAAGAAACATGGTTCTTGGCTTAGGAAATGTGTTTCCCTTGTCTACAGCTTCAATATTTATAGGGTCTTGGCTCTGTCCAAGCTGTTCTTTGCCCTCATGCAAACACTACCCAGAAATCTAGGGTTTTTAACTGTCTAGAACCAGTTTTAGGACTGGTTAAAAGTTCTCCTCCTAAACGGATTTTTGGGCTCTCCTCCTTGGTACCACACGTGGCCAAGACCTTCCCCTAAATTCTCCAAAAATAATTTTTCGAAAATCTTTTCTCCCCTGCAAGTTATCAATGCTGTTCTGCAGCCTTTCCTAGCTGGGCTCTTCACTGGCTCGCCTAGGGCAAGACTTTTCTCATAACTCCTGCAACCAAAGAAAACCTAACACCTACCACTAAAATATGTACAGATATGGAGCCTGACCACGTTCCCAACAATTCCATACTTCCAGGTATAGAGGGAATGCAGCCTAGAACTCCATTTTTACACAGTTCCAGTCAAAATAGCAAATAAGGGAAAAACACAGAATTTACAAGAATGTGTGAAAATGATGAAACAGCTATCAAATGTGCCTTAACAGAACTTCTAGAGGCTTCTCTACATACTAAAAAAACTTACAAAATTCCTCTTTTAATTCATTTAACTGCTGTCTTGCAAACAAGAACAGAAAAACACAGAAAATAAGACAAGAAAGCTATTTTCTTTAATTTCTAGAAAAAACAGTCCGTACAAAGAACTTCTAACCCCCCAAAAAGGTCGTGGAATGCCTTAAATATGCCTTCCCAACAATTTAGGCTCTTGGGTCGAGGCTTAAATGACCTAAAAATGCCTTTTTGTAAAACCCGCTGTGTTTTCAGACATTTAACAATTTTTCACTATTTAGCAAAGTGAGCCTCTAAACTCACTGGAAACTTGACACCCTCTTTTCCAAAGACCAAAAACAACTCTAAGCACATAAAATAATGGTCAACATGACCTTATGATAGCACCACAAAATTAAAGAACTCAAAAACAAAATAATCCTTTGCCTGGTGCTCCTACACCATTATTATTAACTTGGATGATGATGATGAGATTGCTAAGATTGATGATGAAGTGCATAATGAGCTGAATTTATTGTTTTCCTCTTCCATGAGCTTAGATGATAACAACCGTGATGATCCTCCTATAAAGAGTGACTCACCACTTATTGAACTTGGTGATACACTACTAGTATTTTCATTGTCCCTTTAGCTATTTTTCTGCCTTTCACATATGATGAACAAGACTGGGATGCAAATGAATTGCTATAGGTTGACTCACATGTACCATACTAGTCTTGTCTTTAGTTTTATTTTCATGTTCTTTGTGATTGCATGTGTGTAATGTGATCCCCCATAAAATGCTGCTTGGTGTGTCTTTATATGTTTGTGAGCCTACTTTAGATGACCCTTGCTACTCCGTTAGTGCAAGGATACAAAGGAAGCGAACCTGTTGTAACATGCTTCTATTTGTATCTTCATTCTTCTATATGTCATACAACTTTATCTTCCTTTTTTCCTCTTGTCTTGTGTTTTCCTTTTGGGGATGACGTAAGGTGTTGAGACACTTAGGTCTCTTCCATGTTGACCCAAAAGCTTTTCTTTATTTTCGCTCTCTATGTGTCATTCTTCCTTTGTGCTTGTTGTTCCATGAGTCATTTAGGGAATGATGATGATTATGAGCTTGATTATATCACTATAGCAAAGACATATATTGACCTCAAATCCATTGATCCCTTATGTGTTATCTTAGGATTTTATATGGGGGGAAACCATCCTTTCCATGACGTAGCTCTATCTTGGAAACATATGTTTTACATAGGGATTTCTGAATAAAGCTCTCATGTATTGGCATTTATTATGTTCTACTTTAAAGTAATTGCTCACAACATGGTGTTTAACAATTTATTTAAAGTGGGGGCATACGAGTCCCCGCTCATTGTTTGCTTCAAAGTGTGGTCTTCTTACTTTGTGTGATGCATCTTCTTGGTGGTGGCATTGGGTTTGATGTCCTTCAGGAGTGTGACCTTTCTTGGTGTATGGCATTCCTCGTAGTGGTAATGCTATGACTTGCATTCCCTAAGTCACAATTCTCTTGGTGACATTAAGCACGATGTTCCCAAAGGTGAGACCTTTCATGAAATAAGTAAAACCCCTTTGACTATTCTATCCTATTGTATTTAAAAACTTTGTCATGGCCACCAAGAATAACACAACTTGCTTGCTAGTGGAGCCTTTTTGTTTTTAATGAGTGTCTAGCATAATACAACTTGCTAGCCTTGTGGAACCTTTTTGTGTGGTGCCTTATCAAAGTTATCAAAAGGTATAACTTTTAGTGTGGTCTACATATGGGAGCTTGTAGACATGGCAAGACTTTCCCATCAGTCACCCTTCCTTGAGGCTCACCTAGTGGACAACAGATTTCACTAGCCCATGTGAGTATATTTTGTTTGCATAGTGGACAACAGGTTTCCACTTGTGAACAATTTTTGGACAAACAACTAAGGCTTGATCCATACCTGTTGGACAAATAGTCGAGGCTTGATCCACCATTTTTTCTCTCTTTTCTTTTTGCTTCAATTTTGACATTGTATGCTTGTGTATCTTGTCTTGCTAATGTATATCATACATATATGTGTGTTCCTTTGTACTGATGTTGGTTTTCCATGGGATCTTGATCCTGGGGGCTTGGCCACCTCCTTGATCTTTGTTATCCTATCCCATTGACATTTGTACACTTGGACCTCTCTTGATGATTATTTGTCTACTTTAGTGTGAGTTTGAGTGTAGGGATCATCCTCTCAATAAAGTGGGGGCTAAATGTAGTGTCAAAAATGTACTCCTTTACATTTTCACACTATGTTTGCATCTCCTTAATTAATTGGAATTAATTAAGCCTTTAATTAACACAAATATCCATTTAAAATCCTAATTAATTTCATTTTCCGAAAGGGGAACCTATATCAAACAGTTGCAAACATTAAATTACACATCTTGGAAAATGTGTCCTAGGTTTAGGGCCTAGGACCCATTCACCCAAGGGTGGGTGGGTCCTTAAGTTTAGGACCCCATTTTTAATATGTTTTTGGTGGTATTTTTATGATTTAAATTCAAATTGCAATTGTCGGCCTTTGATGTTTAATTGTCAGAAATTAAAAAATTACCTATAAATGCACAGGTTTTTTATTATTTCAAAGCTTAGAATTTTTATGAGAGAATTCCTATAGCAAATATTATTGTCAAGAGCATTCAAGAGAAGATTTATCAGTCTTCTACATCAGCAATTAAGATCAAGGTCATCATGTCAAAGTTATTTGCATTCATTTATGTTTTTGGAGCTAACATCATGATGTAGGTTTCAAACATTCAAGCATCAAATCAAGTGTCAAATAAAGCGAATTTAGTCCTCCAAGGGAAGAATTAAAGGGCTTGGTGAGTTGCAACAAACTAGAATTCATTCATCATTTCTTCCTTTCATTATTACTTCATTTAAAGGTTTAATTACCAAAACAGGGTTTGACCAAGGAAAACCCCTATTCACCAAAAACAAACAAATTTTCCTCTTTGTGTGTTTGCAGATTTATAGGTGAAGAAGGTTTGAATATTGATCAAAAGTGCAAATTTTCAAAGTTGTCAAAGTTTTCAAGACACATAATCTTGCAAAATTTATTCTGACTTTTTGACAATGAGATCCAAAGAAATTAGGAGTACAGATCTAGGAGCAGAGGACTATGAAATTAGATTTTGGACCCATGTAGCAGGACCCACTCGCCTTAGGGAAAATTTACCCCAAAAGGACACTCAACAACAAATTTTGGTGATAGGTGCATGGTGTCTTACCCTTCTCAAATCTACCAAAATTCTTTTTTTTTTTATTGTGTTATGCTTTAAATTGACGATTCAAGTTTCACATTGCATAATTGAATTCATTTAATATTTTTAGTTTTTCTCCCAAAAGTGCATTTTAGGCATATTTACCCCATCTTGTCATAAGGAAAAAAAAAAAAGATCTCCAATAGGGTTGACTCACTTCAGGGTTGAAATTCAATCCTACCTTTGGGGATCTCTTTTTTGTAATGAAACAAGAAAGATAGGTGCATCATATATCCAATCATCTTATTTTGATAATAACCTATTTTTTCAATGTTTCAGTAGTGCATAGTCCTTAGGAGCGATCTTGTGGCTGCAACTCCTTAGTAGTGATAGAATCATTTTGTTGCTATGCTCCTGAATCTTGGGAAACTCCTATAAAACATAAAACACCATGCCGAGACAATCCATTTCTATTCAACATCTCATTTTTTTCAATTCTACATCATTAAAATATTTTCTAACTCTATCTTTGGACTACAACGCGCTGCATAGAAATTTGCGTAGCCTGTTGGCATTTGAGGTCGAACTAGCCTACGATAGCACATAGACAAGACGCTAGTGTGTTCGACGAATGTTGTCATGCCGACTGGATGCATGCATTGCTTGAAAAACTTCTACGACTAAAAAATGAACAAAAAAGATAAGTCAAGGAGAAAATTTTCTCATACCTCATCCGGTGGGTTGCCCCTCACCACATTGATGTGCAATTGGTCGATCCTTAGAAGCCAGTAGTCTCATATGTAAGCCATTTGCTGAAAACTCTCTATAAAGTCAACAAACTCCTTGTAATGAATAGTGAAAATGACCTTCCATGTGCCCACACTAGAGATATATAGGCCAATTTTTGCTCATTTTTTGCGGTGAAAATGTCCTTTCCTAGCTTCTTATTTTCACCTACCTAGTTGGGGGAAAAAATAGGAGCGGGAATATACTCACTTCATCGATTTTTTTTTCTGATTCACCAAAGATTTTCTTAAGCATTCTTCTGGCCATGGTAGCTTCTTCCAATTTCAGACTGACCCATTTTTTAGTATTGCAAAATGAAACTTCACATTAGGTGTTGTAGTTTCTTGTCAAGCTCGATTGTTGGGGGCATCATTAGTATCCACTTGCTCGACCTCTGTGGCCTCTACAATATCATTTTTCACAAAAAAAAGTAAAATTTAAAAGTTATCATTTATGTCTTCTTAGCTACTTTAGTGCAACTGATTTTTCTTAAATATTTAGTTCACGAAAGTGGAGGCAAAATGTAGTGACGTAAAATTGTGCCCTGTGGTAATTTCACACTTGCACATCTAACCTGTTGTATTTATGACAAAAACCTATAAGTTAGAATTTCACAATTTCAACTTCATAGGAAACAAAGATGAAGTACTAATAACTTGAATACTTGTACAAATTTTTGAGGACACTTGCGTGATGTGTGGACATCTCCATGATGCACTAGCATCCCCAAACATTTCAAGATTCAAATGAGAATATTCCAGATCCTTTGTCTATGGCACGTGTTAGTGTGGAAAAAACGTGGATGTAATGACCCTTTTTGCCTATGCAACCTCACAAAACTCCACTTTTCCCTCTCATTCTCATTCATTCTTATGTTCTCTCATTTGATCTTTCTCTCTCTCTCTCTCTCTCTCATTATACTCTATCTTATTCATTCTCTCTTGCTCTCTCTTGCTTCCAAAGCAAAGCTCTACCAGTTTCTCTCAAGCAACAATCAAGGCTCTCTTGCACGCAAGCTTATCATGCCTATCAATCCAAGAAGGGAGCCACAGGCTGTTGGTAATGCTCTCTTGTCTTCTTGTCTCGTCTATTTAATACTATCTATTTCATCTTGTTTGCTTTATTCTTAATAGGGGTTCTCCTCCTTTGAAGGGTTTGTTTCTATCACATGTCTTTACATTTCATGCATTTTTATTTGTCTATCTGTCTAGCTATCTGTGAAGGTGGAAACACCAAAACAAGGGTTTGATTGAGGCAAGCTTCAAAAAAATCCCAACATTTTTCCCTCTCTATTTGTGTGCATATGTACGGATTTAATAAGCTAGAAGTTATAGATTTAAGGCCCTTATTATTGGTTTTACCAAAGACGACAACATGGAGCACATACATCCTCGTGACGTGCTATTTTCTATGGTGAAGGCTTAATCCTCTTGAGGGTAAAATCCATGATTCTTGTACTTTCTATTTTTGTATACAAATTTTTAATTTTGTTACTTGTTCCTATAATTAAATGATTTTATCATTCTTTCCATTAATAGTTTAGTGTTTATTCAATTAAGTTGTGTAAGTATTTTTCATCTTGAATCTCATCACCCAAGCTTTGATACCTGAGGTAACTAAGGGCTATTTTCTCCTTAAGACCCTATCATCTTGAGGGTAGTGAATCCCCTCCTTTATAAATGGTAAGGAGCTTCCAATTTTTTTTAGAGTTTTATTGATAAAATTTGTAAATGTGATATTGTGAAAGATAGCATAGATATTAAATATTCTACTCAAGTTTTAAAATAAGGAGCTTGCAAATGTAACATGTGTGTTGGTATAGAAATAAAAAGTTATGGTTAATGTTTTTGGCCATTGTCTTTTATATTTAGTAAAACTCTTAATAAGTTATAGTTGTGTGATAAAAAAGTGATTATCATAATGATGATGCAGGTTTTAAATCTTGGTTGTGAATCATTGAGCTAACTTAATGATAAATACCATGTGCTAGTTCCTCCAAAGAAGAAATATCCTTAATGATAAATACAATGTGTTAGGTTCACCTCTTAATAAACACAAAAATTCTATTTTCCATGCTATATTTTTAATATAAGATATTTAATATTTGATCCACCATTCCAATGCATCTCCACTTCCATCAAAATTAGGAACCCCCATTGAAACTAGGGTTTAAGAAAAAATGCTTTCAATAGATAACCATTTTATCAAATTCAATTGTGCCCACTTTGATCCAACCCATAAATTATGAAGTCAGTCTCAAATTAAAAAATACAATTAATAGACCCCTAATGAATTTAGATTCCTTTTCTAGAAATGTAAAAAATTTAAAAAATTACCTTGATTTGCGGCCTAGAGGGTGAACTTATGAGAATTCACAAAATTGCAATAACTCGTAAAATATTGATGATAAAATCTTCAGTTTTGGATTGTAGCTTCCTTATATGATCCTTCAACTTCAATAAATAAAATGCTGAAAATTTTGCAATCGTTTAAAAATTATAGGCAAATCTTAAAAAACCAAGGTTTCATCCACTTTTGCCCAAATTGATGCTTTGATACTGTAGACATCCAAATTTGGACACTTAATTTATCCAAATTTATCACTTTTCGTCTAAACATCCTCTTATCCAAGTTAATTAAGTAATATTACTATTATTTAATTAATATCTTTAATTATGCCAAATCCCTAAGGTATTTAATTAATAATTAAATACCTTACCCTCCTTAATCCTCTTTTCATCAAATAAATTAAATAAATATTACATTTATTTAACTCCTCACATGTCATTTTCATCTAATCCTAATCCATTTCCTAATCTCTTCATTAGGATGTGCACATGCCTAATCCTTGATTAGGATGTGTCACATCCTCCAACTTTTGCAAGTTGGCTTTAATCCTCATTTATCCTTCTAATTACTGATTAGTCAACCTAATAGTACCTTGGTCAACTCTCTCCATCCCCCAGGAATTTTTAATTCCTTTTATTCCTCCTAGAATCCCCTTTTCCCATGCATCTTCTAGAATTTTGACTTGTCACATCAAGTCACATGTGACAAACTCCCACCTTTTGGGAACATTGTCTTATCCACTAGATTCTTCCAATCATTGTGAATTTAAAATTCACTTTTATTCACCCAAGATTCTTCCCATCTCCCAATGTACTTGCAAGGTACTTGTACTTCCTCCACATCATGTACCTTTTGGCCACCTCACTTACACCTCATCACTTACACCTCATCTCTTCTTAGCCACTTCACCATCCACATGCCAAGATGTGAGGGCTTGTGGGTCCTCAACCCACCATAGCCCTTCATCTTGACCTTGTTGGATGAATCTCCACCGTTGAATTCTCTAGAGAATTCAAATTCTCCTATAAATACCCCCTCCTCAAGGGCATTTTCAACACTTAGCCATTTGATAACTACATGCTGCCAATTTGCCTTCACTATCATCTAGCCATCATTTTGCACATTCAATCTTGCATTTAGCCACTCAAGAAGCCATCTAAGGAGCACACAAAATCATCCCAAGCAAGGGCCAACCAAGGAGTCTTCAACAACAAGGAAGGTGAAATCGTTTGCATCTTGTTTTATCTACTTTCCTTCTTGTTTTATCACTCTTTAGGCTAATCTTGAAGTGTCCTTAGTCTTTTATCACTTGCATTTTTAGGTATTTTTCACATTAAAGTAGGATAAAATTATTAGGATCACAGATACCACTTGATAAGATCCAAAAATATAATAATAGAAATAATATATTTTAGAAGATAGATCTCACACAACACAATAAATTTTTGTGGGTCAATATGCTCTAATTTCCAATATATGCCAAAATAGAGTAAACCCTTGAGGTAGGGTAACACCATATAATACTCCTTATGGAAGAAGCTACTCCACACTATATCTCTAAGAGATCCCAAATACAATATCATACTTCACACATATCTTACAATGATAATCACATTCTTTATATAGACCTCTTCCTAATAATACAATGGAGGGGTAATCCTAATGAAGGCCTACTCAACTCCTAATATAATTAATTAGACAATTTATTCACATGACCCAATATAACTATCTTAAGGGATGTATGCCACATTTTAGCATCTCCATCCATCTAAATACATTATAATATCATACCCCTAGGTACATAGCATAGACTTCATGACATTTAATATGTATCAACTTTGTTCCCTAATGGATAAGGCACTAAGCTACCATTCTACGTCATACGTTGATTCTTTATTCATCATTGGGTATCCTAGAGGTCTTAACACCATAATAAGTTGGTAAATATGTCTAGAAAAGTGTTGTGTTGTCTCACAACGCACCCCATGTTACTTAAAATAGCATAGGGACCCATTAGTTAGCAAACCCTAAAAGTGCAAGGTGGAGTGAAAAGGGTTAGTGCAATGTTGGATTGTGCATAAAATTTGAGAAGAGAGGTGTTTTGGGAAAGTAACACATTACAAAACTGAGCACCACAGTTTCATGGTTGGCAGTAAGCGTAGCAAAGCCCACAAGGCCTATATTGAAGTGGCTAGGTAAAGGGAGTTTGTGTCATCGTGTGATTATTTAAGAATGAAGTGGACACGAAAATGGTTTAAAAGGTAAAAGAAGTTTCACAATGAAGGCTTTAAGTAATAATGCTTTTGCGAAAAAGGTATTGGGTGAGTATGAAGATGATGAATTAGGTAATTGAGGGTTCAAAATTTTTTGTATCATGAGAAATTTCCAATACTTACATAACACAAGAAGTTCTCGAAAGTTACTTAACATGCAAAAACCCAAAAAATATTAAACAAAGTGTTATTATAGTTTAAGTCATAAGCATGGTTTAGAGAAAATTGAGAAAGTGGATAAGCTAGAATGACAATAGTTCACTTTGGTAAGGTAATTGAATGCATGATATTTCAATTTTGTGCAATGTTATGTTGATGCGGGAGAATATTTACAAGTTGTGAAATGCATAGGTAGGTGTTGATACCAATAGCAAATGCTTTCCCCTATTTCGGTAGTAGCTATTTTCTCTAATTCTGGTAATGAGTATTTCTCTTGATACAAGAAGTAATGTCTTCGAATGTGGGGATTTTGAAGATTGCCACCAACAGATTGGATTTTGCATTTTTGAAGACTAGAGGAGCCCGAGTACCTTTTCTATTTGATTTCTTTAGGAATCAAGGAATTTTTAGTAGGGATCAAAGCGATGGAAACATAATTTTGATCTTTTCCATGGGAGTTATGAGTTGGCATCTCCCATGTGTGACAAATGCCCTGATGCCACATGTCTTTTATTAACTAGTCTATTTCTCTCCAACCATGTGCTTTTGGTAACAAAATCATGGCTTGTGCTCTATAATAGGCAAGGAGTTGTTAGGTTTAAGGGGTCACAATTTGTTGAAATAGTAGAGCCTAAATTGGAACATTGACAATTTATTTCTTTACTTCATGTTTTTTTTGTTCAATTCTAGTATAAAGGCTTGTATTTACTATAGAGATTGGTAATGCTAAAGCAAGAAAAAAGTCATTCCAAATTGTATATTTTGTGTGACTATAAACTGTTCATTCCTATTCAAATAATCAATTTGTCACTCCATTCTCGAATGCATTTTGAAGCTATCTCAATGGTGAATGGTTTTGTTTCTTTAAACTCTTGCATTATTTTGTATGTAGCTATGAAGAAATATGGTGAAATACAAAATAGTTAATGCTTTAGCTTGTCTATATCTCTTCTATATGTGTGGGTAATAACTAGGAGCAATTAATTTCTTAGGATTTATCTCTTCTTACCTTGATCCTTTGAAGTTTATTTTTGAAAAGATTTGAATTAATTGAAGTTTGAAAGTGATGCAAACATTATCTGGAAGGATTATTACATCACCTACTTTTCATTGAAATCAATTTTGAATACCAATATACCCTATGTTAAAACAACAATTACACAACGAACCCTGAGTGAACCTAGTATGTCAAGACCTGACATTCATGAGCCTTGGGATAGCCAAATTCTTAATCGAATTTGGTGATTCTTTCAAGATAGATAGGTTTTGTTGTTCAAATAATATGATTTTATCTGCATGTTGTTGTGCAACAACCACATCAACAAAAAGGTTTATCATGTACTCAATATTATTAAAAGGTCGATTTTAAATTATCTTTGCACACATATTTATTTAACTTTTAGAATAAGTTGTGTACAAAGATTTTATTTATGGACCCAAGAAGTGAAAATTTATAATTTGTGGGAAATTTTTGTTCAACATTCTCCACTATATAATGTAAATTGGTAGTAAGAAGCAATTAGGATTAAGCTATTCTTGGTTTTAAATAAAATTTTTAGGGAGTAATATTCAAAATATGCTAATAGCTTATTAGGAATTCATTAGTTTTTCTAAAGTCAAAGATCTCTCCAATTATTGCCAAGGTTTAGAAATTTGTGTGGAAATGCCCATAGTTGCTCTCCACTATAATTATACTTTTTGTAATTTTCTCATTTATGTCAATAAAATATAATTTATAGTATGACAATATATAATGGTTCTTATTAATGGATGCGTTATTTTCCTTTTTATAAAATATAGTTTCAACTTGTTTAATGGAATTTAATCACATCCACTAAATCACATTATGTTGTATGTCATGTTTTTTCTTGCCATACCAAGGGTTTTAAAAGTGGATTATACATCAATTGCATGCTATCAAGTGTGGTAAAAACTAAGATTATGTGAGATTTCAACTAGCTTATTATGCAAACCATCCACACATTTCCATGGCCATTAGGGAAGAGATTTTTGATCAACTTTATTTTTCTTCTATTTTGAGTTACCCACACCTTCTATCTATCTTTTTGAATTATTCTTATGCATTTTCTAGTGAAAAGCGCAAAAAAAACAAAACCCTCATCATTCAAAGGAACTTTTTTTCTTACACATAGAGGGGCATGTTATCCTCATTTTATTCACACAAAATTTATAATTTGTGCATTAAAATGGAAAGCAATGTCACACATCAAGCACTTTATTGAGTCACTCTTAGTCATAAAATGATCTAGTCTCACATATTTTCCATGCATGCCATTATATTCATCCATACTTGAAATGTCATAATTGATCTAGTTCATATGGAGAGGCACGCTAGTTCAGAGGCGAGTTGTCCATCTATTTAATCAAAGTTTTGGAAGTAGTTGCATAATACAACAAATCACATAAACAATTAAATTTAGAACTCTATAAGTGTTGCGAATAAATCATTTTACAAGGAAATTCCTAAGGCTATTTAATACAATGTGTCAAATTTTTAAATCTCAACTCTTGTCCATTTGAGAGATATTAAGTTATCAAGTTTTCACTAGGTAGTTTGCAAAAACAATAAAATCAGGAGTTTTGTTGAAGCTAGAAAAAAAAAAATTTGAAGAGGTCTTTATAGTATTCTTACAAACAATTTTACCAAATTTCAATTAAAGATGTGAGTTTGATCAAAAGATATGAGATTTCTTTAAATTGTTGGCAATTGCAAGGTGAAACTCTCAAATGGGTATGAAATTATTTTGAATTATATGTTTTTCAATGCTTTGAAAAGGTTATAGAACTTGTGAGTTCTCCGAACACAACTTTCACAACCATATTTGTATTCCAAAAGTGACGATTGCAACTTCATAACCAATTTCAAGAGCCAATAAGTATTTATCAAAAAAACATTTTGATTTTGATAAGTTGTGGGTTGTGAAAAGCATACAAACTATTGATGAAGTCATTTTAAAAGTTGAAAAGAGTTTGAGAAAAGCATAAGTCACAAATCACAACTCACAACTCAAAAGTTAATGGCTATGAAGTCATCTCAAGTAGCCAATGGCTGAAGGTTTGCACAGGAAGAGGTAGTATTACAACTACCCAAATAAAGACTAGCATAAAATGGATTTGTTAAAAATGTTTTAAGAAAATTTCAAGTACAGGTGTAAAGAACTCCAAAACCTTTGCCAACGTCCTTGATTGGTGAAGCAATACTAGTGCTTTTATTCCCGATACATACTTTTGTGATAAGGATGTAAAAACCATCAAAGGAAGGATTACAAAACATAGATAAGAGGATTGGTCTAACAAATGAAGTCTTGGCTACAATGGAAACGATTAAGTGTTATGCATGGGAAAATAGTTTTCAAGGAAAAGTCCAACATATTAGGAATAATGAGCTTAACTGGTTCTAGAAGGCACAATTACTAGAATCATTCAACAATTTCATTTTGAATAGCTTCCAGTACTTGTTATAGGGGTTGCTTTTGGAGTATATACTTGATGGCGAACTAACACTTGCAAAATTCTTTTCTTCTCTTTCCCTATTTGTAGTGTTGAGGTTTCCCTTATTCATTTTTTTGAACTTGATAATCTAGGTTGTTAATGCTAATGTGTCTCTAAAAAGACTAAAGGATCTCTTCCTAGAAGAAGAGAGAAAGTTACAACTAAATCCACCCCTTTAATTTGGATTTCATGCTATATACATTAACAACAAGACATAAAGGCATATAGCCCTAAACTTTCCAATTTTAATCTAGATATCTTGATTATGGAATCTTGTTGCTATTGTTGGGCCTACAAGACAGGGGACAACCTCATAAATCTCATAAATGCTTGGAGAAATACCATCCATAGTAAATAATGCAACGATTTTTGACAATATTTTATCTAGATCTCCATATGATCCAATATGTTATGAAAGAGACATCCATAACGAATTGGAATGTGATCTTCAACTTTTACTTGGTGGTGATCTCACAGAGATTGGTGAAAGAGTGAAAAATAGTGGTGGATAGAAGCAAATAGTTTCTATTACAAGGGTTATATATTTTGGGCAAATGTTTATCTATTTGTTGGTCCTCTAAGCACACTCGATGCACATGTTGGCTGCTAGGTTTTTGATACATGCATAATGGATTTTTCAGGAGGGTTTAGTAATGTATAGTTTTATCATCAAAACTAGACATGAATTTGATATTTTCTTGGTATGCCAAGTGTGGTGATATGGTGAAGGCATGCCAAATGTTTGACAAAATGTTTGTAAGAGATGCAATCTCATGGAGTGCCAAGATTGTAGGATATGCACATAATAGACTTGTTCACAAATATTTGGAGATTTTTAACCAAATGTAGTGAACAAGAGTGAAAGCATACTCAACTTTTGTTGAATAGAAGTTTTGGAATAGGTTATAGGGATTCATCAAAGAATCATGGAAGCCAAATTTTTATTAGATGTTTTCATTGTGACTTCCCTAATAAATATGCATGCAAAATGTGGAAGCATATAAAAGGCATACAAATTGTTTCAAACAACGTCTCAACGAGATTGGTCTTAGCGATATGTAAAGGGAGAGAGCGAACAATGTTTTCAATTGAAATTGTGTTGTCACCCTCTGTCATGCTAAATCTCCCAAGTGCAATATTCCTAAACTCAAGATCTTTGCTTTCAACAAATTGTTGAGCAATAAAGACCTGATCATCACTAAAGTTGATAAAGGTAATGCCACCGTCATCATGAACAAGCGAGACTACGTCTCCAAAATGCTTGAACACATTTCCGACTCTAGAAGCTACCAAATTTTATCTCGCAACCTTGTTCCAAAATTATAAATAAAGTTAAACATGCCATTTCCCTCCTATCTTTTGAGATGCAACCAAGAAACGTTTGTTACCCACCAAAGAAGTGACACCCCACATCTATGGTGTCCCAAAAATGCACAAAAAGGGAATTTCTCTAAGACCCATTGTGGACAATATCGGCTCTTCGACCTACAAATTAGCTTCCTTTCTTGCCAAGCTTATCTCTCCTCTTGTTGGAAATTCTGATTTCCACATCAAAGATTCCTCCCATTTCGTCCACTTTATCAAGGATGTCAAACTAGATAGTTCTGACCTTTTGGTGAGTTTTAATGTGGTTTCTCTCTTTACCAAGGTTCCCATCCTTGACTCCATTGAGATTGATAGACGTAAAACCAATGCCAAAATTGCTTCCCTTGTAGAATTATGCCTTAAATCCACTTTCTTTTCTTTCCAAAATGTCATCTATGAGAAAGTTGATGGTGTGTCCATGGGTTCCCCTCTCTCTCCAATCATAGCCAATATTTGCATGAAACATTTTGAAGAAACCGCCCTTTTCTCCTTCTCGCTCAAACCAAAATGGTGGAAGCACTATGTGGATGACACTAACGTTTGTTGGCCTCATGGCCTTGACAAGTTAGAAGAACTCCACGCTCACCTGAATAGCTTAGTCGCTTGTATCTCCTTTACCAAGGAGATTGAATATGAAGGGAAACTTCCTTTGCTAGACATCTTGCTCATCAAAAAATATGATGGCACCCTAGATTGTCGTGTTTTTCGTAAGGCTACTCATACTGACCTCTACCTCCATTCTTCCTTTCATCACAACCCTTGCCAAAAAGTGGAGTCCTTAAAACCCTTGCCTTGAGAGCTTATTGTATCTATGATGATGAAAACTTAAAGCAAGAGTTGGTCCATCTTCGCAAAGTCTTCATCCTAAATGGGTACAAAAGTAAACAAATCTCCAAAGCCTTTAACCATGCCAAGACAAAGTTCTTTTCTACCTCCTTTTCCTCCAAGCTAGAATTCCTCCCTGGTGCTTCTCTTCCTTATATTGAAGGCATCTCCTAAAAAATCTCTAAGATTCTTTTGAAGAAAGGGTTCCATTGCACTTTCAAACCTTTTTCAACTGTAAAACATCGTCTCCCCTCTCTTAAGGACTATAGGGACATCTTACTCGAGTTTGGAGTTTATAAGGTGGTTTGTTATTGTGGTATCTATTATATTGGTGAAACAAGTTGTTCTTTTTGCACAAGGATTAAAGAGCATAGTGCAGAAATCAAACATG
Source organism: Sequoia sempervirens (assembly GCA_007258455.2). Lineage (NCBI taxonomy): Eukaryota > Viridiplantae > Streptophyta > Pinopsida > Cupressales > Cupressaceae > Sequoia > Sequoia sempervirens. The sequence goes on from VDFB02321803.1 coordinate 65,371, forward strand.
ATCATGTTCTCAAATCCGTACTTGCATACCATTCCACTTCTACTAAGCACCACATTTTCTTAGAAAATACTGAAGTCTTATGCAAAGAGGACAATTTTTTCAAGAGGAAGCTCAAGGAAGCCATCCATATTAACTTCCACCCCACTAACCTTAATTGTGATGAGGGTTATGGTCTAAGTATCTCTTGGAAACCCTTATTGTCTAACCTTTGCAACTAGGTTCACACCTAGCTTGTTCTTTTCTCCTTGACTCTTCGTTGAGTCCCTTGCTTGTGTGTCCTCTTTCATTTATCCCCTTCTCTCTTCGCTTAGCCTTTCTCTCCTTTCCTTTTTTCCTTTATTGTCAACCCCCCCCACCGCCCGCTACGTCTACCCCCCATCTTATCATTCTTACCCCTTTGGGATCATGTCTTCTCCTATCCTTGTCTCTTTCTGTTTCCTCTTCTCCTTCTCTCACCCTTTCCCCTTCTTCTTGCTTTGATCTCTTTTATTTCGCTTCATTTTCCTCAACCTTTCTTTTCAACTTAATTTATGTTCTCTCTCTTTCATTTGCATTCGTCTTCTTATGCATTTTCAATATATATATATATACCTTGTTTCATATATAGATACTTATTCTCATCTATTTTTATTTTTTATTTATTTTTCTTATTGTTATAATCTCTTTTTTCTTAATATTGGTGGTTCTTTTTATTATCTCTTTGCAATATTTTTATCATTCCTAATTTTTTTTGTATATGTATTTTCATACATATATAGTTATTTATTTTCTTATGCCCTTCCTTTTCTTTTATGCATTCATGGTTCTTTTTTGTTATATATAGATAAAGTTAATAAATTTGTTGTATTTATTTCTATATATTTGTCCTGTTGTATTTATATCCTTATTTCTTTTAAGTATTTGTATGATTATTTGTATAAAAACTATAGACAAATATGAGCTTTTATTTTCTTCTAATTGCATTAATTTTATATATATATATAAGTGCATTTTTGTATACTTTTTTTTAGAAATTTGGTCTTTTTTCTTTCCTATCTAATGTATGTTTTATTAATTCTCATTCATGCATATATATAGATATATGTAGTGTTATTTTCTTGTTATTTGCTCTTTTCTCTATCTTGTTCCTCAAACCTTGTGCTTCCTTCCCTTCCCTCTTCTCTCTCCCTTTTTAAACTAGTCTAAGTTTGCAATTAACCATTTTCTCCTCTTGCTCTCTTTGCTCTTTATCATCCTGATGATGGATCATAGAGTGTGATCCGAAACGTTGATGCTAAAAATTCCAACACAATCAAATCCAGAAACAATACTGAACAAATAAGGTTTATTATTTTTAAAACAATTATGTTTCAAAAAAGTAGTTAGGAGGTAGTTATGAAATAGTTACACGTGGTTATCAAGAAGAAGCCTATTTATACAAGGCTATTTGCTAATATAAAGATGGGGGGACTCTTACAAGGGGAATTTTAGAAGGGGAATTTTTAGAGAAATTTTTTCAAAGACTTTTAGGCTTACACTTTGTATAGAGGGGTTTTTGGAATTGTATAATTTTACAAAGATAATAAAGAGAGCATTTGAAATCATATGTTTTGAATGTACTTCGAAGTTATTATTACTAATTTTTCGTATGTCAAATTGGTAATCCCTTTTGTCTTTGTGGAAACCATTGATCATCTATTAAAACATTTATAAATTGCACAATTGATATAACAAAACACAATCATATCTTGGTATCTTGGTTTGCATGTGGTGAAGTGATCTATCTCTTCATGTGTTGAGATTTGTTATCCTTCTTTCATTGTCGTTGTATATCAAAACATACATTGTGGTAAAATCTATCATACAAATCTATGGAATGTAGTTTCTAATTTTTTTATGAATCTTTGCTATTTTTAAATAAGTTTGTGGAATCCAAAGTTGGTATTCGTGTGCCTACTATTAAGGTTTTTGTAAGTTATTTTCTTTAGTCTTTTCTTTTTCCATTATGAACTTTCAAGTCAAAAGTACATAAAAACTATAAAAAAACCCCCATCATACGAGGGAGTTTCCCCTCTTAGACGTAGAGGAATATTATTAGTCCAATAACAACTTATCCAACTATTGGAACATTTGTCACTACCTATTGGGCGAGCTACATTGAAATCTATTGTGATAAGTATGTTTACCAATAGATTTTTGGTGACTCTGTTGGGGATGCAAAGTGTTGGTATATTTTGTTCCTAAAAATGTCAGGTTACATCCCCTATAATGGAAGTTGGCGACTCTACGAAAGTGAGACACCCACTATCGTTACTTTCAAACTCGTAGTATGGAATTAAATTCATCTCATCCATGGGGAACCCACTTCAATCCATTGGCCTTGGCTCGATACACAACCTTACTCGTAGGATCACATAAGCATTTTCCAAAGTTCACTGGAGAGAACTCACAAATGCTCATAATCACATTATAGCATTCACAATTGCTTGTGGAATTATGGGATTTAATGAAGATGTGTTTGTGCAGTTGTTTGTCGAAAGCCTCGTTGGACCTACTGCAAAATTGTTTCAAAACCTTAAAGATGGATGCATTACAAATTGAGATAGCTTGAAGGGAAGGATTCTTGCAAGATTTAAAGTTGTAATTGATGTAGGTGAGATTTTATCTTAGTTTTTCCAAATCCAAAAGAAAGAAGATGAAACTATAAGGGACTTTGTGGAATTGATTTAACAAATATTTATAACATAATTCCTCAAGAGAATCAACTAAAGGAGGACAACCAATTGTGTACTCTCATTGTTGCATTACACCCTAAAGTTAGATTCCTCTTGAAGTGGAATAAGGTATGCAACCTAGAAATTGTACAAAACGAAGCTATTGAGATTAAAGATGATCTTGTTTAGGTTGTTAAAAGAAAAATGCATTAAGAGATGTAGCTTGGAGGTTTCAAGAAATGAGTCAACAAAGAGATCTTCAATATTGAATCATAACTATCAACATGAAGAGCATGCATATATGTAGTGTGATATTAGTGCAAAAAGGGTAAAATTGATGCCTCTTTTAGATGATTATCTAAATCTCATAGTTCTAGGTGAAGAAGATTTATTTCAAGATGATTCAATTCCCTCAACAATCAAATCTTAAGCTAAACAACATGGTGAAATGTACCATTTATATGTTGAGGGGACAAATATGATTCAAAAATCTCTCTTGAAGATCGAAGAGATAATACTTCTCTCACCCATGGGGGAAGTGTTGGCAATCATTGCATTTAGTTGAAAAAGTGTAAAAATTGATTCCTCTAGTGACAACTATTGGACAATCTTTGGCCAACACAAGCAACCAAGAGGAAAGCCAAAATGATTACTCATCAATGTCTTCTTCTTCTTCTTCCGAGATATAAGTATTTATCTTTGAAAGTATTAAGAAAGAACCATTTGATAGAAATAGAGATTGGAAGTTAAGTTGATGACAAAGAATGCAAAAATACACCACCAATCTTTTCCAAATTTGCATGCAACTTGAGCATGAAGCTTTCAAATTTCGTGATGAACAAGATGGAGAAGAACCATGACAACAAAAAGCAAATTGAAAAAAATAAAGATATCAGAGAACAATTTGAAGACAAATCAACAAGCATCCTCACTTCGATAGATGTGCATCTTGTGTTTTGTGGAGCGTTCAAGGTTCAAAATAATCCTCTTTTTTAAGCTTCTAGTCCCATAGATGCATTGGTATCATATAGTATGAATTAATTTTCCATTTCTTTCCATACTAGTGTCAAAGAAGAGGAATATACACATACATGGAATAGAGGATGATCTTAAGAATTGAACAAACATCAGAGAAAGTGATATGGTAGTCATGAAAGAATTAGGAGCGATATGACACTCAATCCCATAATGTTTTTATCCCAAGTTGGTGCTTACAAATGTCTAATGATGAATTTTTATGTGGAGTCATTACTTTGCAATTTATAAAAGAAGATACTCTAGTTAATAAAATTGAAGATACAAAGTTGTCATCAATAGACCATGGAATTCCTAGGTCAATCATTGCAAAGAAAGATGAAATTATTTAATCTAAAAAAATCCTGTACACACTAATATTGTTGTTCATGATTGACATTCTTAGTTTGTTTTGGAGGAAGTTGATTCACATCAAGTTTCACATGAACTGCATATTTAGCCAAAACTTGGTCATTCTTGGACTCAAATGGTCATGAGTACACTTGAGGATGAAATTTCAGCGCTTTTAATGCAATACATGAAAGTATAGTTGATAGCCATGGAAGGAGATGCTAGAATGAGTTCTAGTTCTAAATTGAGTCTTGAACCATAGGTTTATTGGTGGCATGATACATATAATCCTCGAAAGACCAAGTATGTTAACCAAGTGCATATGAATGGGACAAATACAATCAGACACATTATGACCATGATAATTCTCCTCCAAAGATTGTACAAGGTTATAGGTTCAACATCTTTTATCCAAATCTTGTTGACAAAACAAGGGCTCTCACATGTACAATTGAGAAGGATGGGAGCAATGTTGAAATTTGCTTGATAGGATTTCATGTTGGACCTCCATATGAAGACATTGCTTTCCTTATTGTAAATAAATAATGGGTATATTTACATAAGAAAGGATTCAAGTGTACCTTTGAACAAGGGATGTTGCATATCCTTGAAGGCCATGTTATTGTTGAATGAATGATTCATGGATTAGAAGAAGATGGTGCCTGCTACAACAAGACAAATAACTTGGTGTCTCTTTAAAGTTAAGGGTTTCAAGTTAGCGTTTTAAGAAGGTAACTCATCTCACATTGTAATTTTAAGTTATAAAATAAACCTTTTTTCCCAAAAAAGTTATGTTGAATATACTCAAATAAGGTTTATTATTCTTAAAACCATTACGTTTTAAAAAAGTAGTTAGGAGGTAGTTATGAAGTAGTTGAATATGGTTATCAAGAAGCCTATAAATACAAGGCTAGTTACTATTGTAAAGGGGGGGAACTCTTATGAGGGGATTTCCTAGAGAAACTTTTTAGAGGCTTTTGTCCTTACACTTTGTAAAAAGGGGTTTTTGAGTTTTACAATTTCACAAAGATTATATAGTATTTGAAATCATATGTTTTGAATGTACTTCCAATTTATTATTACTAATTTTTTGTATGTCAAATTTGTGATCCCTTTTGTCTTCGTGGAAAGCATTGGTCATATGTTGGAACATTTATAAAACACAATCATATCTTGGTGTCTTGGTTTGAATGTGTTTAAGTAATCTATGCCTTTGTGTGTTGAAATTTGTTATCCTTATTTCATCATTGTTGCATATCAAAACTATATTGTGGTAAAATTCATCATACAAATTTATAGAACATAATTTTTGATTTTGTGATGAATATTTGTTAGTTTCAAATAAGTTTTGTTAAATCCAAAGTTGGTATTCATGTGTCTATTGCTAAGGTTTCAATAAGTTATTTTTCTTTAGTCTTTTTTTTTTTTTCTTTATGTACTTTCAAGTTAAAAGTACACAAAAATCTTTAAAAAAACCTATCACACGAGAGAGTTGCCTCTTTCAAATGCAGAGAAAAATTGTTAGTCCAATAACAACTTTTAAAACTATTGGAACATTTGTCACTGCGTGTTGGACAAATTGCATTGATATCTACAATGATAAATTTGTTTACCAACAAGGTGTCACTCTATTCAAGGTAATGTAGCCTCATTTGTAACAAAATTTGTTGTTGTCTCGGGGTTGAATCACCTATATTTTGCAATGAATTGAGGCAAAATTGATGTATGTGCACAACCAAACTTTGTGCATAGATAACTCTTGTGAATAATAATATAATATGCAATATCATCCACAAACATTTATTCTAATGGTGCAAATACTAATAGATATTAACATAGTGTTCTAAATGTTCGAATACTAACACAAGAAATATAATGAATTAATTAAAAATATTCACCATAAAATAATGAAATAAAGTACAACCCTATAAAATTATTCAGCCAAAACCAAAGCTAATTTATAATGAAATAAGGAATAAGTGCCACTTCAAAGGGGTGTTTGACCAAATATTTTAGCAAAATATGGCCTTCATAAAGTTAATGATATCCATGTGCATAATCTTATGAGGTCATATGCTTGAATTTTGAATTTTCTATTCAAGTAAGATAAAGCATCATGAATGTGCTACGCAGGCTCTTCTAAAAGTCATCATGCATTTGACATGTATAGAACTAGAAGCATAACATACCTCTTCCCTCTAGCAAGGTATTGCTCTTAATCTTGCAACATAGAGATCCTTTCATATGGTATATTTCCTCTCTGTTATGAGTTTATTTTTTAAGTTCTTAAATCACATTCCAAACACTTTAGTTCCAATATAATTCAACCCCACTATCCAACCATGTTATCTCTATTTGTATAGAGCTTTTGTGATCAAATACTCTTAACAAGGGAACAAAATATCAAATGGATCCTTGATGATGTCGGTAACTCCAACTACCATGCAGAGTCAATAGTGTTAATATGTTTCCCTTTTGAACCACGCCGACAATATTTGTATGAACACAAATCTAAATGAGAGGAAACACATTTTGTCTTTTTTTCTAATGGATGTATCCGATACACCACTTCAGAAGTGGGCCGTATATGAGTACAGTTAGTATTTAGGCAATATACGCATATCTAAGAGGGAGCATGTTGCATCTTAGTCACCTTTTCACAGACGCATGAATAAGAGGAATAAATTACAAAGATACCATTGCCTTTTAAGTTGAATGAAACATCCGAATAACACAAACAGGATTGTGGAAGTCAGTAAAGTTTCGGCATCCCTCTAAAGCACGTATATAGGTAGTTTCACGAGCTTCTTGTGTCATTCCAGTTTGTGTAGCATATTCAAGGGCCATTTCAATATCAACCTAGAATAAGATGCAACAATGACAGGTCATACTCATTTACTGAATAAAGTCTCCATATCTGTTAAAAGGAAAAATGCAGAAAAGCATTTACAGTTGAATACCTGTTCAACATGTTGGGTGAGCTTATCTCTAAGAGTTGATTCTGTAATCTCCCGAGATGTTACTTTCTCAAGTATTTGATCATAGTCATCCCCAAATCTTGGTCTTTTTGGAGAACGCAATTGTACCATTTCCTTTAGCACCTCATATATAGCTCGCGATGCATCAGGTATATACCTACAACATCCAGCGAAAATAAATGTTAATTTTAAAAAGTGACAAAAGGCACCAACTGATAATGTGAGATGCCATATTCAAGCACATACTTTGTCAGGTTTCGCTTACGCTCCTGTCGTTCACGTGCTTGTTGTTTTTTCACTATTTTTGATTTCAACTGAGCACAGCATTGTTGAATAGCAGACTGAAAGCACACCATCGATTTCAAATCAGTATCTACACTAAAATGTCAATGAAACTTTATTTGGGCTTAAGTTCCTATGCAAGTAAGAATGTATTTAAATGCCATAAATTTCACCTTGACAGCAGATGCTATTTCTTTTATATCATCTCCAATGTATTCTTTGCCTGTTCCCTTGAAAGGAATCTTTGTGCTGACAATGCTCACAAAAACTCCGATCTTATCTTGTGTCTGGTTGATCTTATAATTATTCCAACTGTTAAGATTAAGGCATTAATAAAGAGCTGCATTCTACAAGCTGACAACCATAATCTCGTACAATATTAACTTTAAAGAAAGAAAGTTGGTACCCACTTGATCCGCTTTGTTGCAGTCCTTGTGACTACATCTCCTCCTTGCTCAAACAAAAGTGGAATACGGTTTGCGAATCGAAATACATTAATACCCTGCACTCAGATTATTATGAAATGTGCTTTAGAGAATGACTGGTCAGCCTCTGTCTTCTTCTAGATCTTCAAGTTTTGCAATTGCAGAATGCAACATTTGAAAATGAGCCAAGTAAGATACAGTTCCCAAGGAGTTTCTATTGTTATCTTGAGCATTTATATTAGAACAAAAACCCTTTTTCTTCAGTTCAAGTTTAATTATGCAGGATGATTTCAGTCAGCTCCTTTTCAAGAGGAACAATTCTTAGAAATCTGGCTTTTCTTTAATGCTCATGCAACATGGATAGAAGATGGAGCCTATGATGACCTATACAATTTTTCTCCGACCTTCATTTAAGAGTGTTGAAAATCAAAATGCTCATGTGTTAGAACACGGCAAATTCTGCACCTTAGCGTAAATTGGAGACAGTATACACCTAAAATTGTAAAGATTACGCAAACAAGGCATTTGGAAATTGGATAGCATGTTTTACATCATTGGATGCCATCATCAAGTACAAAGAAATTTCAACAGATACTATTTTAAGAATAAAAAATAAGTCTGCCTCAAAAGGGCTTATTATTATTATTATTAAAATAATTAACATTATTATTATTTATTAGTGTTTAAAAACACTATTATTAAATTGAAATAATATTATTATTTCTCCTAGATGGAGGGGACATGACAATAAGTCTATTGACCACAATCTAAAACCTAATTTTATCCATCGCAAGTAAAAATATCCCTTCAAAAAGAAGAAAATAGAAAACCTCTGCTATGAACTGAAAACAGAAAACCTTCTATTAAAGGACGCTTCAGCTTACTATGATATATCCAAGGATGAAAACAATGCTACTATCTTAGAAATTAAAAAAAAAGATAAGTCTCCAAGATCACATGGTATTACAGCCTTATTTTATCGTTCAAATCTTTATATTGAGCTAAATGATATATATATTAATTTAAAATTTTATAACGCTTCCGTTGAGGATAGTACTGTGGGATAAGAGGCGTAGAGGTAACTAATGTTCAAAGCCAAGCAATATAGAGGAGTTACAAAATTGCAGATCTATTATTGTTAGGATATCACCAAATATAACCAAATATAACATGTAAAAGAGAAGACAGTGTTCAGAAAAGTAGCTGCAAATATACATATATCGATGATAAAGAATAAGTATCACAAACCTCTTCAAGGAGGCAACTTCCTTGAAAGAAAAAGCTCTATTACAAAACATAATTCCAAGATGATATTTGCTTTATTACAACATCAATATGTCACTTACTGAGGTACAGCCAAAACAGGATAAATACACACAATGTTATATTAACTAAATAACCATACTATGACCATTACAATGTGTAAAATAGTGAAGGGTTAGGTCATAAGGTTTCTAACCTACCCTCCCACTTTGTCAAGCCCTGCCCTCAAGGCTTGAATTGGGGAAACTGTTGCTGAAATTGGTGAGGAGGTTTCCAAGTGACACGTTTTGGTGATCTGAAAAATCAGGTCCCTTTTGACATTTGGATAAGTTATCTTCTACAATTTGTTTTTCTTCACCATGGGCCTCACAGACACATTTATGTTGCAAAAGCAAAATGAATGTGAAGTATTAAAATAATATTTATTATTTATTATTTAATGCTCAATATTGTATTTTATTGTAATTTTTTAGATAAGAGCGTTTCTTAACATTCTTCTTTAGTTTGTTTTAGAAACTTGCTATTCCTGTAAATCCTTGTAGATTATTTATTGAGCTTTTGCTCCAATTGTAAATATATCAAATTTTTTACCATTTGTGTCTTTACATGAAGATGGCACCAAAAGTTGAATTTAATGGCGTTATCAGATAGCTCTTGAAAAATTGTGCGAGTTATGAAAAACGGTGCCTCATTTCAACTCTATATACAAAAGTTATGGCCTCCTGAAGCCAAAATGACTAGCAAATTGGTGAACAATGTGATCCCCTCATGATGAACAGTGATCCCTTTGACGAATGCTAGTGGCAAGAGGCTGAAAGCCTCATTTGGGGGCAAATTTGCAACTGGAAAAGGGGCAAATGTGTTCTAAGCAGACAGAGAAGTGGTTTATGGAACACCAGGCATTCTCTCTTCCTTTATTGGTGGTTAAGCTTCCATTTCTAGATGTTTTGGATGCAAGAGGGTGTTACTATGAGCCTTCTCCACATCTAGGGAAGAGATTAGACTTTTTCATTGGCATTGTTATAGCCATTTTTTTGGAAGGCATAGCTTGGTATGCAAGTTTGTGTGAGCAAGGGAATGTTTGAGAGCTAGTCCAGAGCTCTTTTATGCATTGTTGGAGCTTGTTGTAGACATGATTGGTCATTGTAACATCTGTACTTCTCATTTCCATAGTGGAAGGGGAAGTAATTGTTTTTGACCAGGAGTTGGTTTTCTCCAAATGAATATGCGAGTTTCTAGATTTTGTGTGTTTGTTTACTAATTTTCTGCATTGTTTATGTTTTATATCTCTGTTCAAGTGTAAAACACATGTTGAAGTTGTAGCTCATTCATTGTTAATTGGATTAACTGGAAGTTATACTGTGTTTGAAATATTGGATGGATTGGATCTGTTGTTGTTGAATCATTGTGAGGAATATCTTCCCAGTTTATGGATAATATTGGTATCATAGCAGGTTCTCTTTGTGTGTAGATTTTCAATTGTTTATTGATTTTTTGGATTATGCCCTCCCTCAACTCGAGCAAGTGGAAGTAGCTACTTATTGTTGTTTGAGACTAAGATTAATTCAAAAGTAGTTGAAAAGAGTGAGGATTACAGGTATGATGGAAAAATATGGAGAAGCAATGTTTCAAAGGTTGGAAGCAGATGTTGCAAGGATTTCCCATGTTGAAGAGAAGATTGGTAGGCTTGAGAGCTAAGTTGCCAGTTCTAGTAAAGATCCTGGTTCAGGTTCATGGATTCAGCTAAATCTTTTTTGGGGCTGAGTTCGTTTTGGGTTTGTCCATACAAAAAACATGTAAATATATAATATAATAAATAATAAAATCAAAGTTGCATGGACACGGATATGGATACAAATACAGATATGGTATCAGATACGGATACATCCATTTTTTAAGATCCTCAATATGGATACGGCTGGATACAACATTCATAAAAAACACACATAAATATATTAAACACAATTTTCTAAGTTATTAATGGAGGTTTTCATTACTTTGAAAGCAAATAAGTAAATATAAATTAAAATAATATTAAAATTTCAATAAAGAATAAACAATTAAATATCTATGAATAAATTTAATATTTTAATTAAAAATAACATAATATAATACAACATTTAAACAACATAATATAATATAAAATTATAAACAATTAACTTTATTAAATCTATAAAAATTAACACCAAAAAAATAGTAGAGTTGCACTACAACCAAGAAGACCCAAAAAAATGGTTCACTGACATAGAAAAGCGTTTCATTTGTCTTCCTCATTTGGTGGTCTTTTTTATACAAAACAAAACAAAATATTACACAATTGAAGTTTTTTAAGATTAAGTTTAGGAGGATTCGCGTCAGATTTTTTGAAAATCAAATCACACATATCTAGCACGATTGGATAATCAAAGTTTTTTGGGCACGTGTGGGTATGATATCCAATGTGTATCTATGTTGTATCATATCCGTATCTGTATTAGGTGTGGGATACGCATGCTAGGGGAGGGACGAGGGTGTATCCAACTACTTTGAATAAAATCATTAATTTAATAAATATTTATATAATATATAGATAATACAATATACCCTAGCGTCCCCCACTAAATCCCAAGCGTTCCCGGAATGGGGACGTCCCTAGGACGTTGAGACGGCATTCCCAAGTCCCCAGCGACGCCACCAATTTTGCCACTCACCGTCGAGGACACGGGGATGTCCCGACATTCTTGGGACGTTGAAAGGGATGCTTGTGCGTCCCTCGAGCGTCCCCTGCGGTGGCAACTTCAAGCACATGTTTAAAAAAAAAATAACACATTTTTTTATTATTTCTTTGGTTCTATTCGAACTCTAAGGGTATGTGGGGCCCATCTATCGTCTTCCATGCCTTCAAAAGGCCATCCAAGCTTCATTTGTATTCACATTTTTATTTCTAATTATTTGCTACAGCAAGAAGAGTGAAGAGCTGAAGAGTGATTGGAGGAGTGAAAGGAGTCATTGCAAGTGAAAGAGGAGTGACAAGGAGCAAAAAGAAGAAGAGGAGGAAGATTCTTCACCTCGTTGAAGAGATTTTTCAAGCAAAAGGTAGGGTTTTTAACTGATTTTTTATTTTATTTTCTGATTTTCAATGTTTTGTCATTTCTTGTTGTTTCATTTTCTAAATTAATTTTGATTTTGTTTTACAATTTAAAATTTGTTAAAAAATTTAAAATATAGAGTTTTATTTTTTTAATTTTAAAGTAGGGCATAGGCTGAAATTATGTGTTTATTGATTTTCTTTTTACATTTTGTGAAATGCAGTGTCAAAATGAGCTCCCACTGTCATGAAATAAGTGAGGATGGGATGGAAACTCATTCTCATAGTGCAAGCCAATCAGAATATAAACCTGGGCATGAGGATGAGCCCAATGAGGGAGGTGAGCATGGGTCAAATCTGGAAGGGCAAACTAGTTCCATAGCTAGTGCATGACTTGCTACTAATTGCCCCTCCCAGCTTTTGGTAGAGTGAGCTAGGGGTCCTTATGATCCCAAATCTCCTCTAAGACAGTTTGCAACAAGAATAACAACCCCAATGCCATCAGGTGGTGGCACGAGGAAATGGAAATGCAACATTTGTGGTACCGAATGGTTTGGGAGCATCACTAGAGTTAATGCACACTTCCTCTTTTGGCCAGGAAAAGGTGTGGGAGCATGTGAATTTTTGAAGGAGGCTAAAAATCTACATTACAGAATTGAGTTCAACAAGCTTTGGGGTGTTCCAGATGACATGGGAATTCCAATGCCTACTACCTTGTCTAGTAGGCAACATGTTCAAACCATTCAGCAGATTTAGGGGCAGCAAATGCAGAGGTAGCCACATATTTCTACTCCTACATCGCATCAGACAGCAGGAACATTGTCAGGGTCAACCTCAGGACCTTCATCCACTTATGGGAAAGACAAGATGCAAATTCAAAGTAACCCCATAGCTGATTTGTTTAATGTGCACTTGAGGGATCAAATAGATGATTCCATTAGCGGGTTCTTTTTTGCCAATGGCATCCCATTCCATGTAGCTTGATCTCCTTATTATAAGGAGATGATGTCGACGGTGGTGAAGGGAGGAGCATCATATGTGCCACTAGGTGAGCACAAATTGAGGACCACGGTCTTGGATAACAACTATGCCAAGATCAGTTCAATGATGGAGGCGATGAGGACATGTTGGGAGGAGTTTGGATGCAGCATAGTTATGGATGGGTGGACGGACATTAGGCATCATCCACTCATCAATATCATAGTTACATGCACAGAGGGCCCATTCTTTCTCAGGGTGGTTGATTGTTCAAGGCATCGAAAAGATGTTGATTTTCATTTTGACATCCTTTGGACAGTTATTGAGGAGATTGGGCCACAAAATGTGGTCCAAGTAGTGACAGATGCAACACGTGTGTAAAGCTGCAAGGAAGCTTATTGATGACTTGATGACTTCAATTTGTTTTATACTTAGTCAATTTCATGTTTTTAAGTTGTACCCCACACCTAGACTTGATGACTTCAAGTTGTTTTAAAGAGGGGACATTAAGGGGTCAAGTTGAGCATTTAATGATTTAATAAATGCTTTATTGTTGCATTTTGAAATAGACACCAAAAAGGGAAGATGAATAATATTTTATTATTTCAAAATAAAGTGAAAGGTTGAAGTGGCGTCCCTTTTGGAAGTTGAAGTGATTCGACTTCTTGAAATTCAGAGTGTTTCATTTGCCATTTGAAGCTTATTTATTGAGGCCTTGCTCATTCATTCTCATCTTTGGAAAATATTGTAAAGTTATGCTGCTGGTTTGAAATCCAGAATCCAGCTAAGGGAAAGCTTAGCAAGTTTAATCCATTCTTCGGGCCTAAAACTATGGTTCCCTAGATAGTCTATTGGGAGTGTGTTTCATCCAGAAGTACATATTGAGCATTATTGTGGAGTTTTGGTGAGATATTTCCAGTTTTCATGTTGCTGCTTATTATTTAGCTGAAGGAGATTTTTATATACAGCTTTTTGTGTGATTTAGTTTTGATTCTGGGTGTCGGTCCTATCAATTCCTTGACTATTGGCGACCTTTTTTGGAAAGTTTCAGAATTTTTAATGAAGTGCAGATTTTTATCTAAAGAAATCGCCCCCTTCGGAGGTCGTACCACTTGCAGAGGGCTTTGGAGTTGGAACAAAAATTATCTAATGAATTTTAATGCAGATTTTGTATGGTGAATTGGGCGCCTACATTCTAGAGAACCATTGCATTTCGTTTCAATCAATTCAGAGGTATATTGATAAAGTTGTGAGCATTTGTTTGGTTTTTTCTAATTGCTGATAGACATTTCCAGATTGCAGATTTATATATCAGATTGCTATAGTTTTCTGATTTTGGCTTCTAGCATCATTATTTGAGAGGTTTTTCATTGAAGAAACCATCCTTTAATTGTATATTGTAATGATGGTAAAAACATTTGAAAATTACAGTTATTTTTCATTGTAAAACTGAAAACAGTAGTATTGTTTCAGTTCTTTAATTTGCTGCATTTTCTTATAATTAATTCACATCATTGTAACCCCTGGATGGTTTACCGCCAATGTGGATAAAGAACATTCTGGAAACTTATCTCTTATTTGCAGCTATTTCTATTCATTGTAAAGCTAGTTAGTAGTACTAACAGCTATTTCATTTTACTACTGCAATTTATACTTGATTACACTCCCACAATTGAGTGGTTGAGTTTTAGAATAAACATCTTTCTTGTTTGTAAATTCCCCCCACAAAATAAGTGGTTGTGTGGACTGTTTTCCCCCCACGAAATAAGTGGAAGAGAGGGTTTAATGGCTGGCTTGCCGCCTTAATAATGTAATAATCTCACCCACTGAATAAGTGAAGTATTCCCACTGCTTGTGGATGCCTGTATCAGCAGATGAATTGTACTTTCAGTTCAGTTTATACCTAATGATCCTCTGACCATATGCTATCACCTCGCCCACATTGGGATCTTGGTGAACATTCTTGGTTAGAGTTACTTTCCATGCTGATTTGCATTTGGAGCTAACGCTAATTAGTGGTTTGATGTTGGTTTGTGTGTCTAATTTTGGGGAAAAAAGTAAGGGGAATATTTCAGGGGGGTTTATATAGAGTTTCAAAAATACAATAAACAGTCCAAATTAATCTTGAATCAATGGTAGAGATTAAAAATGAGCAACCCTAATTAGGGTTTTCTGAAACACAGCCAGTGATCAATGAGCTAACAAGCAGTGAACTGAAGTGAAGAGCTATTCTTGAGGAGGCGCATCCCTATCCTCTTTGGTAGCATTATACCGGATGAATTTGGAAACTATTGTGTCAACCTCCTCGATCGTGACAAGTGGCAGTGCATAGACCTTGAATTCCAGCAAATCCAAATCATTCGAACACTCAGCAAAAGTATCCTCCCATTTTGATTCCTGCCGATGGAAGTTACAAAGGATGAATAGGAAGTCAGCTACCTTAGTCAAATTTTGTTTGAGGATAGGCCCAGTAGTGAAAAAGATTTCTTGAATTTTGTGTTTCAAGTTTTCAAACTGTAGGTTGTTTGCTCGCACGATGTCCCTCTCCAGCGCATCTGCAGTCACAACTAGAATCTTCTCTCAAACTTCTTTTGTCTTTTTCTCAACTCGGATAGTGTCTGCCTTTATCTTCTCTAGGATCTCGCTCTGTGTGACCAATGCCAAGTACCAATTACTGAAGTCATAAGCTGCGCCTAGTGCAATCACTTCTCCATTGACCATGTTACATTCCCCAAAGACTTAATATGTTGTGAAAGGATTCATGGATGCTAATATTGTTATTTTAACTGCCTTTCATGTGAACATGAAGTAAAGGATTAAATAATTGTTTTGTTCTGGTAACTGAAAATGTGAATGAGAATGTTTATTTAAAAAAATGCGAATGTATTGAATGATAATGTTGATGATGATATTATATGTGATATGAATTAATGCACTAAGAATGGTCTAACTTTAATTTCCAATGTCAAGTGGATGCAGGACCGACATCGTACGAAGGAAAAAGGGACTATCATCAAGGAGAGGATGCAGTCGACAAGGATCTATTGTCATCAAGCTCTGGGTTGTGTAAGACGACACAAAAATATAACCTTGGCCTTAGTAAATGAGTTGTATATTGAAGTCAAAATTAAAATAAATTTCACCTAGCAAAGGAATTTTAATATATATAATACAATTGTAAACACTTAAATATTAAAAGGTTCAAATAATATTTATGAAAGAGCTTTAGGCGTTAAAAGCTTTTGAAACGTATTTTTCCTTTTGGGGAAAATCGGTGGAGGTCGTGCGAGTCATGAAATCAAGGCACTCCGCCATCATCCGGCGTTGGAAGAAAAACGCCTGGCATTCAAGAGCCATGACGGGTATTCGAAGAGACCATCTTTTAAATGTCAGTTCTTGCATCGAAATCTATTTCTTCTTCTTCTTCGGGGAATGGACTTTATATTGGGAAAATGATAACCGGGAAATTCTTCTTCCTCCTCAGCTTTCGTTTTTAATTGAATTTTCCTCAAAAGCAGAAATCTTCTTCCGCCATAGCTAGGGTACCTTTTGTCCTCTTCACTCGTCACTGGAGTATCTTCTGGAAATTTCTTGCGTCCTTTTCAGTGCCAGGAGTTTTTCCCTAGAGCAATATCCTTCTTCTCAATCCATCTCTAGTTAGTGCGGGGTTCTTCTTGGAATCGGGCTGAGGAGAAGTTCGCGCGCCACTGGCAGTTGAGAATCAAGCAAAGGCTCTACTTCGTTTTCCTTTCCTGACGCAGCCAGGCACGTTTCTGCATCTTATTTATGCTTGCCTTTGAATATATTCGACATTACTGAAATGAAGTTAAATCGAAATTTCTACCTTTAGAATGAAATGTGTTATTTTCTTCTCATTTGTGTTGAACACGGGAATCGTTTTTATGAAAAGGATATTCTATCATTATTACAACAGTAGCTATTTATTTCCTTAATGTAATCCTATAGGGATTTAACTCGAATTTGTGTACCTGACTTACTGCTCTGTATCATTAAGAATATTCATTTGTACCCTACATTTTCTGAACCTCGAACAGACTAGCAGTTTAATTCTCTCAACACCATTCTGTTTACGGAACTATAGAAATCTGTAAGAAAACTGAGTTCTTATGATTCTACATTGATTTATGACCCTCATCTTATAACTACTTGTTACCAAGCTGAAGCTCGCTTAACCTCTGACTTCGTTGCAAAAGCATCTTACTCTGAAGATAATAATCTTTTCGTTCTGAGTTTAACTGTTGTGATCTCCTGTTGAAGATGTCAGCTTGACATCGCTATTTAGACTTTTGCACTTAATTAAGCCTCCTTAGACTCTCTGTCTGATTCATTCTTTCCTTCCTTACTGGTCTGACCTGGAAGGTGTATAATTTCAGACCTGAACCTTATGCTGACTTTGAGATCATAAATGAATTCTTAAATCTAGCTGAAAACTATTCTTTTTCACAACTTCAGTAGATCTTCTTAAGGAAGGGATCCATTTCTAAAACAACAATAAACTGTAGGGTTATGAACCAAAGAGTATTTTGCTCTATCAGCAAACTAAAGGGATATGATACCAAACCTTGAGGTAGTCGTGTCGAGCAAGGGTGTATACTGACGGCACAGTAGTGCTAATTGAGTCGGCACAGCAGTGCCAGAAACAAATATAAATCCTTGGCCAAGGTAGATGCCTGTTAGGCAGAAGTCAGTATCCTTGTACTAGATTTACTCTGGTTAGATTGATCCTTCGGACAAGGGAAAACCTGCAGAAGAGGGATCGACCAGTAGTATAGGTGCATGGACACCAGGCTCAGAGACATGATGACACCAGATCCTTGTTGATTACCCTCGTGAAGGGCCGGGTTTCTTCAATTGAAGAACACGGGAAGACCAGTAGGTCTTGGTTGGGCGGAAAAGCCCTTGATGATAAACCCCTTTTCCAAATAAGGAGGTAGTTCATGAATCTCTGGATGAAGATGATGATGTTAGTAACAAACTCTTTTGCACTCCATTCCAAGTATTACTCGTCCAATTATTCTTTTATTAATGCAGCAGTGTTTTCATTGAAATGTTAATTGATGAAATGGTAAACACAGTTAGTTATTTTCATTTGAATAAATGCTGAATTATTTTTAAAATGGAATATATATATATATATCATGCTAAACCCTAGTTTGATAGTTTTCAGTTAAGTCTTTTGAAAACGGTAGATTTCCTTTTCAGCTGACATTGGTTTACTTCCAGATATAAATTGAAATTAGTTGCACCTTGGAAATTAGTTACTAAACCCTAATTACAGTTAATTTTATAATTGTAGATCCGTTAGGCTATTATAGACCAACTCTTGCTTTGGCACTCCTTTGAGCACTTTGAGACATGGAATGATCCTATCTCGAATATCCTGAGCATTATCCCATGTTTCTGTCAATGTTGCAATTCTCGAGAGCAAAGAAGAAGTTTGCCTGTACGCCAATGCCAGTTTTTTTGCAAATATAGCTACCTCTTCTCTGTTGCTGATCAACCATTCCTTAGTCTCCTTGGCTATATTCTTCTCCTCTTCGAGAGTCTCCTAAGAAGTATTCATCAATGGAGGAGCTGTTGAGCTAGTCTAATCAAGAGGCTTAGTTAGATGCTGAATATATTCCTTAAGTCGTTCAACCTCTCGTTTATACTCTTTTTTCTTTGCTACCTCCTTCTCTAGCCTTGCTTTGATAGTGGCAACAAAATTATCCAATTCTTCCACCTCTTGTCCTTTTGTGGTAGGGCCCAAATTGATAGTGGTAATGGCATATTCTTGGGGAGTATTTTCCTCCCTCGACTTGTCAACTGTCGATACAACAACTTGGACTGTATGGTGCCTAACATCATCTTTCTAAATGGTGGAGAATGTTTTGGTAGGCTTTCTTGCACTAACTGCTTCTAATTTGGCCAAGAAATTGGCCATGTCATCTTCTTCTTCTGGAACCTCTTCTGGTCCCTTCATCTTCAATCTTTCTTTCAACCAATCGAGGATAGTTGGCTGCTCAATATCTTGCTCTTCCTGAATGTCCCGCGTGTCTGGAATTTCTTGAATTCCTTTCAGGGCTGAAATCATTCCTTCCTCAAACTCACTGTCCAAAATGTCAACCTCATTGTTTGATTCCAAAATCCCGATACCTGTGGGTGATGGAGGCTCATCATTTTCTAGTTGAACAGGGATAGGAGAAGGAATCCTTATATCTCCCAGAGATTCATCAATGTCTAAAATTTCATTCACATTCGCAGAGACAATAGAATGAAGAGGCTCCGGTCTCTGTTGCTTCCTGGTAGGTTCCTCGTTTGCAATTTCTTTTCCCTTTGTCTCCTTCCTTTTCTTGGGATTAGAGCTCTCGATTAGCTCGTCTCCTTGGGATGCTCCAGCGTTCGAAGAGTAGGATTCTGCTTCGCCCATCAGAGTGTATGTCAAAGGTATACCCTTCCGCCGTAGTTCCTTAATCTGCTGATCTGCCCACCATTGTGAATACTTGATGACAAGTCTCATGAAGGTGGCCAAGCCAGAGATTTCCGGTTCTGACCAGCGCACGGGAGGAAGAGGCTGACTTCCATCAAAACCTAGTTGCGTAAATTCACCATCATCTTCAAGTTGGTCTGGCACACGAAAGAGTTATGTCGTTCTGATTAAGCTAACAAGCAGTCTGGACCACAATCTTTTCCTAACATCAAATTCATCTACAACATTGGCCCAGTAATCCTCCAGGTCTACTTTGTGTTTATATTTCTTTCCGTTCACAGTTCCGATGTGGTGATGAGGATCAAAATTGGCTCTAGATCAGTACGATGTGAACGGATACCACTGCATTTCTAGTCTAGCACCTTCAGCTGCCCGTGTAGACGAGCAGTATTCTTCCATGTTCCCGATGAAGAATGGGAAAGTGATGGCTACTTTGCTCTTCACCCTTTGAAAATTCTGATAAGTTTCCAGTTGCCTAAGAACCTCCAGTAGAATCATTCTGTGGGTGGGGTAGATGGGAAGCTTGAATGGATTCCCAGTGAATCTCGGAAACTGGATGTACCAAGATCCATATTTACTGATGAGGCTCTTTGCTTCATGTGTCAGCCTTTGATGCGTCCCTCCCTGCAGTATCCTCGTGATGTACATCAGGAATGCATCGTGTGCTCTTCTGAAATGGGACTTGGCAGACAGCTGCAATTGAGGGTAACATTCATACACTTTGAATTCATTTTCTCCATTTCCCACAACACCTTTGCATATTAATCCGGAATACCTATAGGCTCTTGCCAATAGATAAATGACATAAGAACTCATATAAAATGACTTAGTCCTCTCCAGGTTAATCAATTGCTCATGGATGTTATCACTGATCATCCTCGACCAATTAAACATTCTGACTCCGGAGGTGATTTCCTCGATGAAGAAGTACATCCATGTTTCAAAGGGGGCACCTTGAGGACTACCCATTAGTCTGTTTAGGAGCAAGATGATATCACCGTAATCCTCCTTAAAGTCTATCCAGTGAAATTTCTTAGGCATTTTCTTCACAGAAGCTCTTCGCTTTTCCAACCATGTTTTGTTGATATGAGTTGCACATTGATCTGCCTGTTCCTTGAAGATTCTTCTAGCTTCTTCCTTTGTTTTATATGAAGTTCGATTATAATCAGGGATGCCAAATGCCTCTTGGATAGCTGGTTCTCCAAGATGCGCCAAAATCCTTCCATCAAGAGCGACAATTTGTCTTTCCTGTGGGTTGTAATGCCTTGCACATTTGACCATTAATTCGGCACACTCGATTGTTGGAGGAAATCCGGGAGCTTGGACAATTCCATTCCGCATCATCCGGCGGGCAATGGCTGTGGGTAGAAGTCCATTCAATCCATACATTCTCTTTCTGAATTCCTCAAAATCAACATGTTTGAGGTCTATATCTGTGATGTTCTTCCATTTGGAATTTATCTTTGACTCCTGTTGAACTCGCTTGCAAATTTCATTGGTGCTTTCTTTGACGATTCTTTGGGGGTGGTCATCAACCTGCGAGAAAGAAAATACAGTAAACTTTCAATTATGATTTCTTTAAAATTTTCCTATGAAAATTCCAACTTTCAGCTTGTTGAGGGTTAAATTCAATGAAAAAGCAAGCTGAGTAACACTTAGTAAAATTTTCGAAGATAAAATGAAGACAGAAGTAAAAATAATTCATCAAACTTCGGAATTATACTCTGTGGCTGGCAATTTAACTTTAAACTTTGAAAATCTGGTCTTTATTGCTGAAAAAGCAAGCAATCCTTTGAAAATTTCGACCTTCAGCTCAAAGTTCCGCTCTTTCTCTTTCACCTCGAAAAATCAATTACTCAACTCTCAAAATTTCTATCTCTCAAAAAAATCTCTCTCATGGAGAATTCTATCTCTCGAAAAAATTTCTAACTCTTGAAAAATTCTCTATCTCTAGGAATGGAGAGAGCTAAACCTCTTCTCAAATCAAAATTATGAGTTGATAATGACTTGAAAATACCTTATAAGGTTGAAAAATTCGATCCATTTAGCAGTTTCTCAAGTTCATTGAATGTAAACTCCTGTTTATCGAGGTAAGTTTCTAAATTTTTAGCTCTTCATCTTTATCTTCATCCACAATTTTGAAGTTTATCCCTTTGAAGCTCGAATTTTCCAAGTGTTGGAATAATTAAAGGTTCTAATATGTGATTTTTTTTATTTTCTCAACCTTTAATTCTTTATTTTATCCATGTATCATTTTAATTTGGGCAATTTTTGTTCAATCTCATGGATTTTTATTTCTTTCTCCTTGAAAATTTGGACTTTAGAATTCCTTTGCCATATTTTCTCCATGACGGACTTCAAAATGGTATAACCATATGTTGGATAAAATCTTTCCATGCTCTCCATAGTTCAAGTCGGACTTCACAATTTTCTTTCCACTTTGCTCATCATCCTATGGCGGACTTTCCACTTATTTTTCCATTCTCCCTTTCCCAGGTGCCTCATGCCTTAGACAATTTTATGTTTCCTTTAGCAAGGTCAGACTTTCAGGATTTCCTTCCATTGTTCATCCTGGCATGGCAGACTTCACAAAATTCTTTTCATATGCTTTTAATGGTCTAGGCAGACTTCATAGTTATTTTTCCTTCCATCACCAAGTGTTGGCGGACTTTATAGGCTTCCTGACATGTTCTAGGCGGACTTGCAAAATTTTTTTCCACTTCCTCATTCTTGTGGCAGACTTTCTATACTCTTTGCTATTCCCTTTTCTAAGGTGGGCGGACTTGG
This sequence comes from Sequoia sempervirens, assembly GCA_007258455.2. Taxonomy (NCBI): domain Eukaryota; kingdom Viridiplantae; phylum Streptophyta; class Pinopsida; order Cupressales; family Cupressaceae; genus Sequoia; species Sequoia sempervirens. The sequence goes on from VDFB02321803.1 coordinate 87,699, forward strand.
TGAGCTTTCTTCCACAATGTCTAGGAGGACTTTGAAGAATTCTTTCCACATGCAAGGGCAGACTTCCTTGCTCTCTTGCCATTTCCTTTTCCAAGATGGGCGGACTTGGCAAGGTTCTTGCCATGTAGTTGCAAGTCAGACTTTGAAGAATTCTTTGCTCATGTAAGAGCGGACTTTCTCCTCTCCTTTCCATTGCTGGGCGGACTTTGAGAATCTTCAGACATTACCTTTAAGCGCCCCTCTTCAGACTTACATTATTTCAGCCAAGAATCTCATGCTTTTTACTGGCCTTTTCATTAATTTTTTCATGATCTTTGCACAGATTTTCAAGATTTTTGCTTGTTTTTATCAGATTTTTGATTGATTTTTGATCTAATAGTCTGATTTTTGGTTGCTTTTCATTGATTTTTTCTCAGATTTTCCACGCTTTTTATTTGATTTTACTTGCTTTTCTCATGCCTTTTCAGATTTTTTACCTGATTTTTTAGATTTTTCACATGCTTTTTACTTGATTTTTTTAGATTTTTCATTGATTTTTGCATGCTTTTTCAATCTAAAGATGGAAATGTTGACTCCTCTATTGATGGGACCTTGGCACTTTCCAAAAATAGAAAGTTTCTAAAAATAGAAAAAGCGAAAAAGAAACTTTCTAAAAATAGTAAATCCTAGAATGGTCCAAAAGTGCCAAAAATGAAAAAAACAAAAAAAGTCAAAAAGCAAAAACCCTAAAAAGTAGGAAGTGTCAGAATTGAGTGAAAACACAGGCGATCTTCGCCTCTCGGGTCTCCTGAGCACTTCTACGATGCTTAAGCATAGTTTCAGGGTTAAATTTTCAACTTGGCTCGAGTGATGACTCCAGACTCTGACTTGAAGCTCACGGAGTGAAAGAGCTTATGAAATTGAAATTCAAAACTAGACCCTAAAAACAAACCACCGAGGGTCCCCATTATAATGGGGCGATGTGTGATAAGGTCACAACACTCCCGAGGGATTATTAGAGGCCTCCTTCACTACATTTTGTCATTTCGACATTTTGATTTTGTACTTGTTTTGATATTATGCTACTCATTGTAATCATTTTTATGATCAGATATTTTTGATATCATATAATAGAAATCTTCCATTTGCCGATTCGACAATTTAAAATTTTATGTAGTATTGAGTATTCTAATTTCTAATTAGTATTCGATATTGAAAACTTCAATGTTCAATGTTCAAGTATTTACTATTTAGTATTTCAATTTGGCATTTGCAATTTTGCTATTTTACTTCTTAATAGTCTTATACATCTTTTCATAACTAGCATTTTAAGTACCATATGTATAGTATATAGTATATACAGCCCCCCTCACAGCCGTCCCCCTGTCGTCCCCAAATTGAGGCCCCTTTGTCCCCCCGTCTCGGAAATCCATCCCCAACGATGGTGCAGCTATGATTGCAAGGAAGTAGATAGCTTTTGGGTGGCGATTTCAATGCCATCTTAGATTTGTCGAAGAAAAGTGGAGGGCTCTGAAAGGAGAATATGGTAATGGTAGATTTCTGCAATTTTGTGGTTAGAAGCGAGTTATGTGATATCGCTACAAAGAATGGTGGCTATACTTGGACCAGGGAGGCGGATTCACCAACATTGCTAAAAGGCTAGATCATTTCTTATGCTTTGCGGAATGGTTAGATAATCAAGTTGGCATAGAGTCGAATAGACTTTTGTTGTCCCTATCAGATCACTATCTAGTGTTAGTGGAGTTCAAGGCCTTTTCAAGGTCAAGTATTAGTTATTTTAAATTTGAATGAACATGGCTTAGAAGGCTCGATCTCATCGATTTAATAGAAAAATGGTGGCTCAAAGCTCCTAGTGATAATGACACCCCAAGCTTCATCTTTTGCAAGAGGTTAGCATATGTCAAATCTAGATTGGAGGAGAAGAAAGAGTTGAGAAGGAAATGGCCTCTCTCAACTAAAAGATTATCCAATATGGCATGTTTCAAGCGGATTTCGAAAGAGAAAGAATTGTTGGTGGAACATGGGGAACTTTTGGCTTAGGAGGAAGACTTTTGGAAAGCCAAAGCAAGGGAGAGCTAGTTGGAAGCTAGGGATCTAAATACCATTTTTTTTCATAATTCAGTAAAGGTCAAAAGGATGGGAAATACGATCAACAAGGTTGCACTTAACGATGGGAGGACGATCCAAGAAGGAAAGGAGATTGAGGTAGTGGTCGTCAACTTCTTTAAAGATCTTCTGGCGCCTACGGATGGGAAGGATGCCCTCAATGACATGGACATTTTGAGGTGTGTTGAGCCACTGGTATATGAAGAAGACAATGTTTTGTTGTACGAACCCTTTTTGAAAGCAAAAATAAAGATTGTTGCATTTGAATTGCACCCTGATAAGGCACTCGGGCCAGAGGGGTTTTTTGCTGTTTTCTATTAGAAGTGTTGGCATATCATGGGCAGAGAGGTGTGGCATGTAGTGGAAGAATTCAAGAAGAAGAATAAGTTTTTCAAAGACCTAAACAATATTGCTCTTGTTTTGATACCAAAGAAGGCCGAATGCATCTCATTATCAGACTACATACTGATTTCATTATGTAACACCATCTATAAGGTAATTTCAGAAGCTTTGGCCAATAGACTTAAGAAGATACTTGAGAAGATAATCTTAGAGAATCAAAACAACTTTACTCCGAGGAGAGAGATCGTGGACAATGAAACGATCCATTCAATAACAAACTCAAAGCAAAGTTGCATGATGATCAAACTAGATGTTAGAAAAGCCTATGATAGGGTGGATTGGTGCTTTTTGTTGCATGTGCTGGAAAGGTTGGGTTTCTGTAAGGAATGGTTAAGCCATATTTTTGCGTGTATATCTTGAGTCAAAATGTTTGTTGTGGTCAATGGATCTTTAAGTGGCTTTTCTGAGATATCCCGAGGATTACATCAAGGGGATCCATTGTCACCATTTTTGTTCGTTCTGATAATTGAAGCTTTAAGCGGTCTAATTAAACACAAGCAAAGGTCTAGTCTATGTAAGGGGGTAATGGTTGCCAGAGGTGTGGAGCCAGTTACCCATGCCCAATTTGCGGACAATACAATGGTTTCGGTGAGGCTAGCTTCCAAGAGGTTGAAGAAATGAAAAGGACTTTGGAGCTTTACAATAATTGCTTGGGGCAAGTAATCAACAGACAAAAATCCAAAATATACTTCTTCAACACAAAGAAGAGATGGCAAACTCGGATTGTGGTTGTGCTTGGATGTGCAAATGAATCAATCCCCGCTAAGCATCTTGGGGCTCCAATCTTTAGGGGGGTAGTTCGCACAAAACTATGGGAAGACATAATCAAGAACAACAAAAAGGAAGTCGAGGCTTGGGAAGGTAAGTGGTTATCGCTAGCCGGTAGAATTACCATACTCAAAGCAGTTCTTGGAGTAGTCCCTATTTATGTCATGTCATGCATGTCGCTATCTAGGAAGGCAATGGTCCAACTAGAAGGCTCCTGGAAGAATTTTTTGTGGGAGGGCGCCAACCCAGAGAAACATATCCCATTGGTTCTATGGGATAAAATAACTCGACTAGTGGAGTGCGAGGGGGTCTTGATGAAGGAACTTTGCCTTCAAAATAAGGCCCTTGGGGCCAAGTTGGTGTGGAAGATGTTCAAGTATCCCGAGAAGTTGTGCAGAATCATGCAAAGCAAATATTTAGATAGTGAGGACCCAAGCTAGATACTAACACTGGCAAATAGCTATGGTGGTTCGACTATTTGGCGTTTCATGCGGGAATGTAGACCTATTTTGTTGAGCAAATTATATGGTGTGTTGACAATGGGCACAAGGTACAATTTTGGTCTAATTCCTGGGAAGGATTCCCACCCTTGGAGGATGAAAGAGAATTCAAAGATTTCAAACATATTTTAATCAGGGAGAGAGGCATATTTGGCATTTCATGTGGGAATGTAGACCTATTTTGTTGAGCAAATTACATGGTGTGTTGACAATGGGCGCAAGGTACAATTTTGGTCTAATTCCTGGGAAGGATTCCCACCCTTGGAGGATGAAAGAGAATTCAAAGATTTCAAACATATTTTAATCAGGGAGAGAGGCACCAAAATAGCAAACTATATCATCAAGATGAATGAGGATGGGTTGGCGGTATGGGTGGACATTAGCCATGTCCAAGTAGAGGATAGGATAAAAGGAAGATTCAAGGATTCTCTCAACTCAAGAAGGTTATTTATAAATTCGCGGGAAGACAAAATTGTCTGGTGTGGTGTGAAACCAGACGGCTACTCCGCGAAATTGGGATACCAAATATTCAAAGCAGCTAGAGTTGGTGAATCCATTGACAATGGCCAAAGCTATTGTGTTGGGGGCATCATGTCCTTCCAAAGGCGGGGCATTCTTGTGGTTTGTTATTTATAGGGAAATACTGACAAGAGAAAAATTGAAAAAGATCGGACTTTTTGGCCCAAGTAGATGTGTCTTATTCAAACATGAGTAAGAAACCATTGACCATCTGCTCCTTTGGTGTCCCTTTGCCTCGCATTGCAAGTATTGGACACAGGGCCAACTTAATTGTTGTGGACTGAGAAACAGGAGTATAGACGATTTTTTGAGTTGGTTGGTGTTGAGCAGAAAAGTTTGTGGTATGGGATTTGGTTTATTGTTTCGTCCTTAGTCATTTGGCACATTTGGAGAGAGAGCAACTGTAGAATTTACAATGAGAAGGTGAATGATATCAGCATAGTAAACAAGAAATTAGAGAGAGGTGTGGTGGAGCTAATGAACATCAAGTGTGTTCCTAAGGGTGGGGTCCAATTCACCACATGGGATGATGAAATGAATAAAAAATGGTCAAGGCTAAAGGTTTTGGTCAGGGCTGGGAATGATGGCAACAAGGTGGTTGGTCCCTCTGAGCGGGAGGTTAAAGTTAAAGTTTGACAGGGCTGTAAAGGGCAACTTGGGTGCCACCAAATACAGGTGCATTTTGAGAGATGCTCGTGGCAAAATGATCTAGGCCATACCAGGTTATCTAGGGGTTGCCACCAATAATGAAGCTAAATTGGAAGCTCTAAACCATGGTCTGGTGGAATGCTAGAAGAGGGGCTACAGGGGCTTAGATGTGGAAGGGAATTCGATGATCTATGTGAATGCAATCAGGAAGAGAGTATCCCCAAATTGGAATTATTGAGAGGAGTTCTCGGGGCTTGGGAGGTTTTGGAAAAGATGAATTTCACAATCAAGCATGTATGTCGGGAGGCAAATAAGGTGGTAGACAAACTGGCTAATGGTGTGTTTGATGGGGTTGATGAAGTAGTAGACTATCATCCAGAGAGATGGGACAGTCTGGGGTAGATTCTTCAAGAGGAATTGGGCAGTGACTGTAGCACTTCATCTTCTCGGGATCGGCCCTCTCCCTTTCCTACTAGATAGAGGTGTTGCAGCGGCATTGGTTGTCTCCAATACTAGAGATTGGGGTACTTTCAAGATTTAGACAAGATTGTGTGGATCTTTGGGCTTAGGAGAATCACGCATTGAAAACAAGAACTTGAAAGCTGAAGGATCTGAGCTTGCTGAAGGCACTATATAACATTGCCCGGGCAAGGGGTTCAACAAAAGTAAAAAAGTCTCTAGTGTGGGTTTGTCTGGTGAGTGGTTGTCTACTCCAACTATGGTGGGGTTGTTTGGCTTCCAATGTAGGTGTTTGTAGGAGTCGAAGGAGCAATAGGTGGGGAGGTTATTCAAGTTGAGCGAGGAAGCTGCACAGGAAGCAATGACCAAGGTGGTGGGATTGGACTCTTGGTCGAGTGAACATTTGCACAATGGGGTTGTCTACAACCTATTATTTTCAACGGTGGTACATATTATGGGTGCTCAGTTGGCAGGGATACACTTTGCTCGTTGTTTGATTCCTTCGGCGAGCGTGGAGATTGTGATGGAGGAGATTCAAAAGATCTTGGTTATGCTTGCCATTGGTTTCCTGGCAAGTATTTTTGATGCCAGCGCTATTGCTAGGGAAGGGGCTGCAAAAAAGGGCTTTCTATTGTATAAGAAGGGCATCGAGGATAACAATATGGATGCCTTCCAAAAGTACCTGAGCCTTAATGGTGATTTGTTATCTCCCCCTCAAATTGTGAGGTGTATTGAATGTGTTGATGGGATAATGTTTATCCTGCACAAGTATTTGTAAATTTTCTTTAAGTTAATCAAAGGGAGCTACCCCCATGGTAGCACTTACCTATTAGAACATAAAAAAATAAAAATAATATAATATACAATGTATATAAAATTATTATATATTAATATAATATATGCATAGTTCCACGAAGTTTCCTAACAAGGGGGCGCAGAGATGTGGGGACGGGTTTTGAGGATGGGGGGACCAAGGGCCTAAGTTTGGGGATGGCAGGGGGATGATGGCTGGGTGGCAGAAGGGCGCTGAAATACATATAGTACTTGAGAAAATAATTATTAAAAGATTTATAAGTATAAGAATTATACATCTCGGAGACAACTAGGAGTCCCCTAGACGTCTTGAGGACACCCTAGCGTCCTCAAAGTCCTAGCGACGTCTTGGAGATGACAATGCTAGTGGTGGGATGGTGGTGCTAGTGGTGGGTTGGTGGGGTGATGTTCCCCCCAAGTCCCCAAGTCTTTGAGACGGGGATGTCTAGGAAACATGGGGTTTTTTGGGGGGACACGTCCCCGTGGAACACTAAATATATATTAGATTATTATATATTAAGAATTATATTATATTATCTCACAGTTACACCACCATTGGGGATGGGTGGATGCTGGAACGGGGCGACAGGTTTATGGGACGGGGGGACGGTGGTGGGGGGGATGGGGGTGTATATACTATATACTATACATATGGTACTTAAAATGCTAGTTATGAAAAGATGTATAAGACTATTAAGAAGTAAAATAGCAAAATTACAAATACCAAATTGAAATACTAAATAATAAATACTTGAACATTGAACATTGAACAATGAACATTGACGTTTTCAATATCGAATTACTAACTAGAAATTAGAATACTCAATACTACATAAAATTTTAAATTGTTGAATTGGTAAATGGAAGATTTCTATTATATGATATAAAAAATATTTGATCATAAAGATGATAACAATGAGTAGCATAATGTCAAAACAAGTACAAAATCAAAATGTCGAAATGACAAAATGTAGTGAAGGAGGCCTCTAATCATCCCTCGGGAGGTCGGCAAACTCCTCATCACTAGAACTACTAGACTCCCCAAGGTCAAGATCCGCCAAAGGAACACCAACCAGCCCTACATCTGAAGCATCCTCATCCTCATCAATATGTGATGGCTCCTCTGGCTCTACATCCCATCGTGCTGCTAGGCTCTCCTTGTACACACGTGTCCTACAGTCAGTGATACGCAAGGCACTATGTACAGCCACTAGCTTCTTTGCTCTCTTACAAGTAAGTTTGTTCCTCTTAAGAGAGTGGATGAAGAAGTAGACCAGTTTCTCTCAGACGCTGAAGAACTAGAAACTTGAGATAGCAAACGAATGGCTAGTGTGGTAGTCGCTGATTTCGGTCCATCACAAGTCCACCACACAATTAGATCCTCTTATGCCATAGTTCTTGTGTCCGCCTTTGCTGCAACCTTATAACCCCTAAGAGTAGCAAATTTCGTCCACTCAATGCAAATCTTGCTAGCAATTTCATCATACATCCTATCAATGCACCTGAAAACCCTTCCTTCACCTCATCATCTTGAATTGGTGTAACTCTACCAAGCCTAGGCATGTACCACTTCGGATTCAATGCATAAGCAACCATGTGCAAGGGAGTGTTTCGGCTGTCCCATCTACAATGGATAATAGGTTGAATGTGCTCATTGTAGAATGCTAAAGTGGGGTCCTCTCGCACAATTGCCCTCATCTGGCCAAGCATAGAATCAATGCACTCATACACCTCTCCAAGGTTAGGTGCATTCCCATCCCAATATCTAATGACCTAGAAAATTGGAGTGATGATAGAAACTATGTATTTTCCATCACTCTTCACTATCTCCTTCACCCTCCTCCCCTACTCTATCCTGGCCCCATCCCACCGATTCCATTCTTGCATCATAACCATGAGTTGTAGTGGCTCTTGCAACTCAAGCATTCTCTCCAAAAGAATGAAATAGGATACATATCTGGACTCAACTAGTTTCAAGAACTCCTCCTTCATGAAGCTCCTAAAGAGTGCATGTGAAGTGTGGTGGTTGCAGCTATACATCTACACATCTCTTGCTTCGCTGACCACTCCTCTAATCCACTCCATCTTCCCCATGTCCTTGAGTGCATTGCTCATGGCACGCACACGACATGGAGTCCACCAAATATGTCTGTGTGTTGCCTCAATAAGATTCCCTACAACTCTGCACACATGTGTTGCATCTGTCACTACTTGGGCCACATTTTGTGGCCCAATCTCCTCAATAGTTGTTTGAAGCATGTCAAATTGAAAAATCAGCATCTTTTTGATGCCCTGAACAATCGACCGCCTTGAGAAAGAATTGGCCCTCTGAACATGTAACTATGATATTGGCCTAATGTTTGTCCACCCATCCATAACTATGCTGCATCCAGACTCCTCCCAACATGCCCTCATCGTCTCCTTCATTGAACTGATCTTGGCATAGTTGTTATCAGAGATCGTGGTCCTCAATTTGTGCTCACCTGGTGGCACATATGATGCTCCTCCCTTTACCACCATCGACATAACCTCCTTATAATAAGGAGATCGAGTTACATGAAATGGGATGCCATTGGCAAAAAAGAACCTGCCAATGGAATCATCTATCTGATCCCTTAGGTGCATATTAAACAAATCAGCTATGGGGTTACTTTGACTTTGCATCTTGCGTTTCCCATAAGTGGATGAAGGTCTTGAGGCTGACCTTAACAATGTTCCTACTCTCTGATGCGATGTAGGAGTAGAAATATGTGGCTACCTCTGCATTTGCTGCCCTTGAATCTGCTGAATAGTCTAAACATAATACCTACCAGGCAAGGTAGTAGGCATTGGAATTCCCATGTCATCTGGAACACCCCAAAGCTTGTTTAACTCAATTTTGTAATACAGATTTTTAGCCTCCTTCAAAGATTCACATGCTCCCACACTTTTCCTGGCCAAAAGAGGAAGTGTGCATTAACTTCGGTGATGCTCCCAAACCATTTTGTACCACAAATGTTGCATTTCCATTTCCTCGTGCCACCACCTGATGGTGTTGGGTCTATTATTCTTGTTGCAAACTGTCTCAGAGGAGATTTGGGATCATAAGGACCCCTAGCCCACTCTACCAAAAGTTGGGAGGGGCAATCAGTAGCAAGTGGTGCACTAGCTATGGAACTAGTTTGCCCTTCCAGATTTGACCCATGCTCACCCCCCTCATAGGGCTCATCCTCATGCCCAAGTTCATATTTTGATTGGCTTGCACTATAAAAATGAGTTTCCATCTCATCCTCACTCATTTCATGACTGTGTGAGCTCATTTTGACCTTGCATTTCACAAAATGAAAAAAATAAATCAATAAACACATAGTTTCAGCCTATGCCCTACTTTAAAATTAAAATAACAAGAAATGAAATAAGAAAATGAAACAACAAGAAATGAAAAAACATTGAAAATCAGAAAATAAAATAAAAAATTAGTTAAATACCCTACCTTTTTCTTGAAAAATCTCTTCAACAAGGTGAAGAATCTTCATCTTCTTCTTCTTGATCCTTGTCACTCCTCTTTCACTTGCAATCACTCCTTTCACTCCTCCAATCACTCTTTTCTTAGCTCTTCACTCTTCTTCTTCTTGCTGTAGCAAACAATTAGAAATGAAAATGAAGCTTGCAGGGCCTTTTGAAGGCATGGAAGACTATAGATGGGTCCCACATACCCTTAGGGTTTGAATAGAACCAAAGAAATAATAAAAAAATGTGTTTTTTTTTTCTAAACATTTGCTTGAAGTTGCCGCCGTGGGGGACGCTTGGGCATCCCCGAGACGCTCGAGGGATGCACAGGCGTCCCCCTCAGCGTCCCGGGAACGCCGGGACATTCCTGCGTCCCTGACGGCAAGTGGCAAAATTGGTGGTGCCACTAGGGACTTGGGAACACTGTCCCCATGTCCGGAGGACATCCCCGTTTCTGGAACGCTCGGGATTTGGGGGGGAGGCGTCCCAGTGGTACACTGCTTGCAATGAATGTATTTTGCCAAATACCTCCTCCCATAGATCCCTCTTTTCCTCTATCCTTATTGGACCATAAATATTGAAAATGAAAAAGAAGTCCAATAAAGATATACCCACGTTGCCCACTATTGAATGTTGATGCTTTTTGATATCTGAGACATCCACTTTTGACTAGTTTTAGGGAATCCTCAATCCACTCGTTGTACCAATAGGACCCCCGAAAGCCCCCTTCCAATTCTTACAATGTCGCAAGAACAAAGAGGCCTCCGAATTTCCCAACTTTCCTGAACCAATACAATATTGACCAATAATTTGTCAAGGTGACGCTTGGTCGCATGCTGCTTGTTAGGGGCGTTTAAGCCCCTAACATTCCATGTAATGATCTTCATTGCCCTCTAAGGGAGGAGTTTCCTCCCTTGGATCTTACCATATATTCTTTGATGTTAGTCATGCCTTTTCCATGGCTTCCTCTCTTTTTTGCTTGTTAATCTTCCGTCCCAACATCAAACACACCATTTACTGCGTTTTGCCATCGAGAAGATCGGAAGGGATCTTTTGGTAAATTTCAAAGGCAAATTTGAAGCACAGATAGGCTTTTCGTTTTTGTTTTTTTTTTTTGTTTAAATCATTTTACTTTATTTTGGTTGCAAAAAGTTGCATCTAAGTTTTTAAAAAAAATCATCATATGCTAAAAAGGAGTAGGATTTTTGCATTAAAATTCCAAAAAATAAGATTCATCACTATTTTTTGTTAATTTTTTCTGATTTTTTCATTATTTTCATTGTTTTTCATACCTAGCTTTTTTTTTTTATTTTCATCCTTTTTGTTTTATTTTCATCCTTTTTTTTAGAAAAAAATCTTTACAATGTTTAAATTAGATTAAATTTTACTGATTTAAACTCATTTATATTGATTCAAACCAAATTTAGGCTGGTTTTTAATGATTTATGTATAATTTAGGTTTTTTTTGTATTAAAAAATTAATATGTTGTGCTTTCACTTTGTATGTGTAGGTTAAATACACACTATAATGGCAAATAGAGAAAATTATGGTTTAGGTTCAGCCTTAGGCTCTGCCCCATCGATGCCCATGCCACCATCTATTTTAGGCACTCGTCTTGTAGGAGCTAGAGACCCTGCTTGGAAGTATGTCGTGCGAGGGAAGTATGTCGTGCAAGGACCAATGCTTGGATCGGTTATTTGCATTCGATGTGAGAAGCTACATCATGGAAGCATAAATCACCTCAAATACCATCTTGTAGGCATTACTCATCATGATGCCAAGCCTTGTCTTGCAACCACGGAAGAGATAAAAAGAGAGATAAATGCCCTACTTGTAGCTGCCGAAGAGAAAAAATTGCGAAGGGAGAGGACAAGGGCAGCCATAGCAGCAAGCATAGTTGGTGGTCATGGTCATCAACAAGTAGAATCAAATGAGGAAACATGTCCTGACATTGTGGGCTCTCTTCGTGGTCCACACATCCGAGGCACATCGGTCTCCAGGCCCTCCACTTCCTCTACTTCAAGTAGAGTGCTAGCAACTACACCTACATGCACGCCACAGTTTTTTTGTGCTGAGAAACACACCTAGAGCACAACCATCATTGGAAGTTACAAGGTGGAATAGGGAGGTGCATGATCATGCCGACATGACATGTGCTGATTTTGGTATTTCAACAACATTCCTTTCAATGTGGTAGTGTCCTTATTGGGACAATTTGGTTACTACATTGACAGTTGTGGTAAAAGGCTACAAGGCACCTTCTCATTGAGACTTGAGTGGGAGATTAGTTAATTAAAATTTTATGCTAAATTATACTTATTAGTTAAAAAAAATTAAGTTGAATTTTGGGCTAAATTTATGTTCTTTAATCTAAATTATTTTTTGTTGAAGTCAAGCTATTTTTTGTTTAAATATTAAAATT
>VDFB02321804.1:0-33135 GCA_007258455.2 Sequoia sempervirens
AGATAGATAGATAGAGAGAGAGAGAGAGGTGGATGGGAGGGAGATACCTAAGAAAGAGGGAGTTAGAGAGAGAGAGGGAGTGGAAGATGGGAGGGAGATACCCGAGAAAGAGGGAGTTAGAGAGAGAGAGGGAGTGGAAGAGAGATAGAGGGAGTGAATGAGAGAGATAGAGAGACATAAGAGAGGGAGAGACTTGAAAGAGGGAGAGGGAAGGAGAGGGGGTGGGAGGAAAAGACTTGAGAGAGAGGGAGAGAGAGTGGGAGAGAGATAGAGGGAATGAGAGAGAGAGGACCCCAGAGAGAGGAGAGGTGGTGGGAGGAGATACTTGAGAGAGAGGGAGAGGGGTAGAGGAGATGTCGAGGAGAGAGAGAGAGAGAGGAGAGAGGGTGGAGGAGACCTAATATAGAGAGGGCAGAGACAAAGGGAGAGAAAAGGAGGGGAGGGAGAGAGAGAGAGAGAGAGAGAGAGAGAGAGAGAGAGAGAGAGAGAGAGAGAGAGAGAGAGAGAGAGAGAGAGAGAGAGAGAGAGAGAGAGAGAGAGAGAGAGAGAGAGAGAGAGAGAGAGAGAGAGAGAGAGAGAGAGTGTGAGAGAGAGAGGGGGGAGGGAGATACCTGAGAGAGAGCGAGAGTGATAGAGTGAGTGAGAGATAGAGGGAGTGAGTGAAAGACCTAAGATAGGGAGAGGGGGTAGGAAGGAGAGACTTGAGAGATATAGATAGAGAGAGAAAGATAACGACCTAAGAAAGAGAGATGGAGTGAGCGAGACAAAAAGACCAGAGGGGGAGAGAGAGGGAGAGTGAGAAAAGGGGTTGGAGAGAGATTTATCTAGGTAGGGTGGGAGGGAACTAGCCCTGAGAGAGGGGATTACAGTGAGAGAGAGCAGTCTAGGTAGCATGGCAGGGAGTGAGACTTAAGAGAGAGAGGGACTTCATAGGGATAAAGAGTTATCCAGTTAGGGTAATGAGGCAGAGAGTGTATGAAAGGTAAAACCTCAACTATCCATCTACAATTATAAACTGCCCACTCTAAGCATTATCAAAGTGGTCAACCAAAGAGAGGGGAAAGTAAGATTTTGTTCAAAGAAGATCATTTAGTGAGCACCAAATTTGGTGCTTGCCAAATGACACATCACATTTGGTGCACAAAAAATTTTGCGCTCACCAAATGTGATGTGCCATTTGGTGAGCACCAAATTTGGCACTTGCCAAATGACTTGCTTTGGACACGTTAATTGATATGATTTGCTGAATTTCCTCATATTTTCATCTGTGCTCCCCATCACATTTGCATGTCTTTCAATGCAAGTTTATAAAAAAATTGTGATGGAGTTAACCTCTCTCTTAGCTATCTAAATATATAATTCTCTTTTCATTTTGATTCAGTTAAGGTTTTGATCCATACCTTCTATTGTAAATGCCTCCATTTTTGGTCAAAAACCAACATGTGCTAGTTTTCAGATAGATTTTTTGCTCGTTCATTTAAACATTAAAAAAATTGTTTTTTTTGAAACTAGGTCCTCCATTCTACACATGATGAAAAAAAAATCAATTTTCAATTAGTTTTCAAAAAATTTAAGGGGGAGCAAGCTCAAATTTCAGCTTTTAAGGATGTGTCCACTTTCAAAATTAATAAAATATTATATATTCATTAAAAAAAATATCTAAAAGAACGAGGATAAGCTGCATGGTGTTAGCTAATTTATCACTATTCGAATTTTTGAAATTCTAAAAAATATTTAATCAAAAAGGGGGGAGCCCTCGGGTGCTATGTAGTTTTTTTTTAAATAAAAATAGGACCTATTTTGGGCCCCCCTTTTTGAGACCCTTAATCTTGATTAATTTCAAAAAGAATTAGTAGCTTAGAAACTAGACTTGGAGCAAGTCAACTTTTGTTGTTGTTGCATCTTGAAATTTTGAGCGTAACTATCTTCATTTTCTCATGCAAATTAGATTTTGCTGATTTCAGAAAAAAAGTGGCATCTTAAGAGCCAAAATTGTGTCATAGATCCATGCACTTACCCTATTATATATATAATAGTATATATTTAACATATTACATATGTTAATTGAAATCGACTATCTCTTATTTATTGAAGCCGATATATTAAAGGTTGTTTTATAGTCGATAGAGACTATGAAATGGAGGTCGATATTGACTATGTCAAATGAGGCCAATTTAATAGCTTATGACTATTAAGTGTAAACCAATTATCATTTTGGATGACACATGATATAAGTTGTTGCATTACATTTGATATTGTTGTAGATATTAAATGCTTGACTTGGTCAACGCCTTCATTGAGACTATGCTTGACTTTTTCTAACATATTAAACTACCAAGTTGATTCATCCACCATATGGATCAATGGAAACTTACTATCATAAAATGGGAATTGAATGAGTTTAATAAGCAACAAAGATGAAGGAAAATAATTGGAATTAGTGTCACATTTGAGTATGAATTGTTGTAGAAGTCTTTTCTATGTGACAATTCAAATTATGCATATGCTTATTGAATAAGTCTTCAAATTGCTTTCACAAAACAAGTTGACCTGTTGATGAATAAGTTGAGTATTAGCTTGAGAATTCACCACCTTTCTGATAGGTTACATGTGTTGCTTTACATGAATCTTTATTTCCATTATCATGCCTAAACTGTAGGCTTTGAGGTTACTTGGTTGCTCTATAAATAGCTGAACCATTTCATTTGTGAGGGACACATTCTTTCCCAAGAGATTATACATCTTTTGTAGTTCATTATTTCTAAGTTATTACCAGCCATAATTGTCTTATTTTATGAGTGAGATATATAGTGTTCTATTGTAAGTAAGAGGTAACATTGTTGTTTGAGAGAAGTAAGCTATCAACAAGTGAGATAGAGTCATTTGTGAGAAGCTGATTATCAAGCTAATTGTTGTTGGAGAGGGTTACATTGCTATCTTTAGTTGGATAAGTGATAACAGGTATGAGGATCTCTTCTTCTTTGTTATTATACTTTGATTGATTTGTCTTGCATGCATAGTTGAGATGTCTTTTCTAGTATATGCTTTAGAGAATGTAGATTATTTTGAAAAGGAAAGTTGAAGCTATTATGTTGTTTTGATATTGTGTTTTTAAGTACTCCATAGTAGGAGATGGGTGTTTATCATAGGTATTATATACTAGGTATGATTGAAAATGAAAAGCACATATGGTGTATTTAGCTAAGTTATTGATTTATCTAGGAAATCTTGTGTTTACTCCTATGAGAGATAATCCAGTATGGGAGGGAGTTTAAATACTTATGAGTAAGTAGGGTTATCCAAGTATATAGGTTATCTTTGGAATGATGGACTATCCATTGAATGAAACTACCTAGCTTGTGTACTTACTAGTTAAGTAGGTTTATTCCAAGTAGATTAATATGGTTGTAGGTTATCTAGGATGATGGACTATCCATTGAAGGAAATACCTATGCATAGCTTAAGATAATCGTAAGTCAAATTGTCCCTGAGTAGTGTTTCTGATAGATGACCCTTAGTAGAACATACATAATGAAACACTTTGGCGAAAGTAGTGTGATGAACTTTGGCTTCATTGTCACTTCATAGTGATCCAATATTACATGCTAGATAGAGATTGTGGGATTACAAGTTCTAGTTATGTAGGACACAACACTATGCTTAGTTGGTCATCATTATCGATTACTCTACCAATCTCTTTGTTGAAGGGAAGGTCCATCTATTGAATGATATATGTATGGGAGACCACATCATGAGTCTGTGGTTGGTAGAAAAGTGGCTGAGTGATGCTTCTCCTCCATAGTAGGTGAGAGAAGAACCAAGATTTGAAAGGAAGGATCTTGGACCATCTTACAACTATTTGTTCTAAATCTTATTGAGTTATGTTTTTAAATGTATGTTTTCTTACATTGATGTATTATATAAAATTAAAAGGAATTCATGTCATAGTATGTTAGGCATCTTGATTGGAAATTATCAATAAAGAAAAATATTTATTTTTATTGCAATGGTTTGTTACTTGTTTTATTACTCGCATGGTGAAAAAATAGAAATTTTTACTTCATAGAAGGGTTAGTACATTACAATTGTTTAAAAATATCTTTGGGGAATCTATTTTTTTATATTGAATATAATGCATTAACATGTACACAACATTTCTAGTGCAGTTCACTAGTTGGTTTCATATTACATATGTGTTACAAAGTTAACACAGTTTGCGCTATAATTCCACATCTTTACAACACTAGTATCACAAGGGGTATACTATGTTATAGATACAATCCATTAAAACAAGTTGTGTCTTGATACTTTACAAAATATGGCAGACTAAGTACAAAATGAACAAGAAAGGATTTAGCTTGACATTTTTTGACAACCATATCTTTTCTTAGCTAGCATTGTCACTCTTGTTGGGAGCCTTTGCTTCATCCTAAAAGAGCCCTTATTCATCTCCAACTTCTATATTTTCCAAGTTTTCTTCCTACAGATTCAGTTGTAGCGGCCCTCTCTTATGTTCAAGTCATGTTGCTTCATTTACAACCCTCTGGAGCTTGTCAAATTCCCTCCTAAAGATCTCTTCCTCCTCCAAATTGAGATGACATGTGTGGCCTTCTCTTATTATCCTCATAAATTTCTCCATTGAGATTTCAATGTGCATCGAGACCTGTAATGTAACATTAGCATGGGTGAGTCTTTTTATTGACTCAGTAAGTGCCCTCTTTACTCCCTTAAATTTATCACCGTTCCTTACTTTCCATATATTTCACAAGGATTTTGTTGAATTGTGAGGGTCATGTTTTCCTTAGTAAAACCAGTAGCAAACTGAATTTATAGTTTAGAGTGAAAAATCAAATGCAACAAATAGACATGTAATGGTTCCTAAGATGATGCCAAAAACATACAATGTAAAATATATTTTTCTTTAAGTTGTTTTAGATCATTGCAAAATAGCGACATTAATTCTCTAGAGTACGCTAAGGATACATGATTCTTATTCTTTGCAAAATATATCCTTCAATATATTGATTTTGATAGAAATTATGATCAACTTACTATCAAATTTGAATCAAAGCTCTTATTTATGTAGTTTAATTTTCAATTGACCTATTCAATTATAGTTTCATTCCAAATTAAAATACATGTTCTTTTCATGATGCCTTTTGAAAATTAAAGCACATGTGTTTTGTCTTAATCAAAATCATAAGTACATTTAATTTGTCAAAATTACTATCATATATGTCTTCCTTCACAAAGGTGTTTTTTTTCCATAGTGTCACATGTAGTCAATCTGTTGTAATATCTCAACTAATGATATGTATGTCATCCTCTAAAATTATGGATCTCAAATAAATAGAGTCCAATTGTATAGTTTTCACCCCAATAGAAACAAACTCAAAAGCATCATGGCTAGTTAGGGGAGAGGACCTCAATGTAGCTTTCTTGGAAACTTTACTAATTAAGACTAATGTTCTACACCACCAAATATAATTTCACAATAACATTATTTTTATTGAGTTGTCACAAAAGATCCCCCAAATAGGTTATTAACTATATTTGTACATTAAGTCATATTTTGTTGGTGAGCCCATGTGACATCCCATGATTTCTTGATTTTTGAACTTAATGAGAAAATGTATTTAATTGTTAGAAAATGTATTCAACACTAAAAACCTTAAAATCACAATTAATATTTCTATACTATTAAAACAATGGTATTTAAATCTATTAATTTTATTTCAACTATTGGTCCCTTTCCTCTATCATATAGACACCAATTTATATTATAAGGAACAAATTCCACCACAATTTGTGATGAAAGTCACTTGTAACATACACAATCTTTAAAAATTAATCTATACAAATGTGTAACTTAAAATTATTCCATAGATATTTTCAATGACAAACATAAAATGATGTTCAAAGGAGAATTAAATTTCTCTAAATGTTAATATAGGCCAATTAAATAAAATGTAGACAATCAATATTAAATCTACATAGATTATTTAAGTGAACAATGGGGAATGGATAATTGGACAACTAATGTAATTCTGTGAAATTAAATTTTAATAAAGTAATTATGTGTGGAAAGTATGATGAAAATAAAAATTGGTGTTGCATAGATTCCACCTTCCTCGATCTTGGAAATAAATCTACTCTACTAAGAATAACGTAGGATCAAAATATTTGAAAGATCTGTGGGTTGATTTTATAAACTTGAATTGATTTCATATGATGTCAATTTACTCTTGACACATGCTCTTAAACTAGTGCAACACAAACTATTATGATCTAATTCTTAATAATTTATATTATTTTCTAACTTTTAGGGACTATCAATATTTAAAAATAAATAAAGAAAATTATTGGAACACAAAGTTCAAGTTCTCCTTGCTCACCCCATCGATTAGATTGGCCTTAGGATCATGTAGAAGATCAAAGAAAACACTCTTGAGGCATGCATATGTCCTAGTTGATTTTGAAGTAGATTAGATTCCTTTTGGTGAACTCCAAATTAAAAGATTCATATAATGAATTCTCCTTTAAGAGCCAAGGTGTTGAATGATTCTAGGATATGGATTCAATGTTTAATTGGATGTGTTTGAATACCAAGATCTAATTAATTTTCATAAAAAAATATTCTAAGTTGACTTCCAATGGCTAGGGAAAAAGACAAGAGTTGCTATGTAATTTTATTAAGATATTCCTTCAAAATAGTTCTAAAACTAAATATGAATTGGAATTGGTATGAAAATTACACCATTAAAAATATTAGTGGATAGTATGGTTCAACTGTGAGTTTATTAATTAATCTTCTAATAGCTTTTATCTTCCCTTATAGACTAGAAAGTCACTAAAGATTATTTGGTGGGGACATGTTGACAATACAATTGATCTTTATGGCATAAACCTTAATAGCCCATTGAGATTTATTTTAACCCAATAGATAATCATTTTTTACTCTAAATATATATTTATTAAGGTTTCATCTAACTTGTGTTGTTGAAGAAAATAAAAATATTTCTTAAATCTTAATAGGAGTACATATCGGTTTAGAATCTTCCATTCCAAACTTCAACATTTCCTTGACATACATTGATTGTGAAATGAATATACATTTTCTGCCTGATTGATTTGTAGTCCAAGGAAGAAATTCATCTTCCCAAACATAGACATCTCAAAATCTTTCTGCATCTCTTCTGCAAATATCTTGCACATAGCTTCATTTCCTCCAAAGATTATATCATCAACATACACAACCACAATCAATATTTTATCTTTTTCAACTTTGAAATAAAGACTACTATCTAAGATACCTTTATTGAATCCTTGTTGTATCAAGTACCTATCCAACTTTGCATACCAAGCTTTGAGAGCTTGCTTTAATCCATTCAATAGGGGTGATGGTGGATGAGACAATGATGCATAAAAATATTGTCCCACTATGTGTATTAAAAGAATTTATTAATTCACAAAGAGATATTCTAGTGGTAGTATTATTAGGTTGAGAATGCACATTATAACCCATAATAGAATAGCTATACATAAGAATAATCGTGTGGTATAATTATACCTCAAACATAAAAAGTAGGAATAGTGTTGTGTGTAGTATAAAGTATAATACATGACAATTCATAATCCATATACATAGTAGAGTCATTGTGATAGATTAAAGGAATATTGTCATAGGTGTTGGAATAGGTGGCATATACCTTGCACAAAAGTATTTATTTACTTTCTTACAATCACTTGAAGTGACATTAGTTGTCACTTGGTTTTTGTAATTTGACAATTTCTAAATGAAACTATTATAACTTAAAAAATATATGAGTTGTTGAAATAGAAAAAACATGATGAGAGGGAGTAAATTATGGATTTGACGAAGATCAAGGAAGATCACCAAAAAGATAGATAAGGTCATAAGTAGTGAGCTTTAGTTGAAAGAGGAAGTTTCTAATTTAACTCCTTTTCATTTGGGTGTTGTGATTTATGCATGGATAATAAAGCTCAATTTAGCCACTAGTTCCTAGCACATGGTTTTAGAAACCATTCACGATTTTGTGGTTTTCCTCATGCCTATATATTAATTGTTTGAATTGAAGGAAAATGAGGTTATTTTGTGGGTTGTAGTGGTAATGAAGTGCTAGAAGAATTTAGAGAGTTGTATTAGTGTAACTCATTTGAAAGATTAATACAAGCTTCATATCTTTTGGGTGTGAAGTTTTTTTCCATAAGATTTTCTTCACATATATCTTGTGTTATGGTTTGCATCTCTTTTCTGATCATTTCTATTTTTGATCTATGATTTATCATTGTTTATGTACTTGAATGCTTAAAATTTTCATCATACTTTTACTATAAAGTTATATCCTATCTCTATCATGTATAAATGAAAAAATTGTCATATCATCAATAACAGTTATGATAATTATATTATTATTACATAACATTTTTTAATCAAATATATACTTGTCAATATCACAATGTATAAATACAATATAATTAACACAAAATTTATAAACAAATACAATAAATTTATCTAAAAAATATATACACACTTAACTCACTTTTTTTTTCGATTGATGTAGATTTAAATTCCATTAATAGCTCTTGCGCCTCCAATCACAATATCATTGAGTTCATACCAACACGTGATCCGTTTCACATATTTTTTAATCAGGTTGAACTTTAATTCGAACCATCACGTGATCCTCTTGTAACACGTGTCAAACTAAAATATGAGCTTTGATTTTCTGTAATCACGTAACTCTGTTGTCCTATTCTAAGGGAAAATGATGTAATTTATTCATATTTCATCTTCTCTTCACACCTTAACAAATATTTAGGGATTACAAATATTAGATGATTTTAAACACCAAAGTAATTTAAAAAGAATAAAAATAGATTTGATTATTTATTGTATTAAATGGTCAAAGATTACAGTAATTTTGTTGGTTTTTGTGTTTTGATATGAGCTTTTTTTAAGAAAATTGATATAAACAAGTTTATTGTTTTTAATTTTTGGGAAAAGGAAGTAAACATGCATTATACTTGTTTATTAATTTTTAATTTTTTATTCATACATTCAAAATGATAATTGAGATATAGGAATTAAAAGTCATAAATGCATGCTAAATTAGAATTCATTGTTTTATTCTTATAATTTTAGGTATTAATAAAAAGTATTATTTTGGTTGATGTTAAACATTAAAGATTTAATCATCAAAGACAAAAAGTATTTTTTTATAAAATAAAGTGAGTGATTTCTATTTTTTCTTGCATTTTAAATTTAAATGTCATTTTACCACTTCTAAAATTATTATTGATTGTTTTTAATGAGAAACCTATGAAAAATATTGTAAAAGAAAATAAAAAATTCCTAAGATTAATTTAGGTTAGTCCAATATATGCACATGCATAAACATACACATTAACCTAGATTAATTAATTGAGTGTTGTGTGAGTAGATAATTCTAAATTAAATGTTAATTAGAGAAAGTAAATGTGAATAAGGTTAATAACTCACTTAACTTTAAGAAAGCTTAGCATTGAATATGTATACTAATGCATTCAAATTTAAAGGCCTCATGACTAAAAATGAGGATTCACTATATGTTCTTCACCTTAAGATTTCCACTTTTATGGACATGGATATGATCTTATCTTGATGTGCATTCCTCCTCTCAAATGTGCTCAGTTCACTACCTCTCACTCTATTATTTGGATTAGTGGCATTTATCAATGCCATCAGAGGGTTGTCAAATCATTAGGGGAAGGGTATTTCTAAATGCCATTAGAGGGTTGTCAGATCATTAGGGGAAGGGTTCTCCTAGGGAAGACCCCAATAATATTAGATTTATGGTTATGCAAATAATCAAGAACAACAATATTTAAACATGTTTACTATTAAAATTATGTAATACTTCATCTAAACATTTAGACATAAAAAAATAATAGTAATATAATTAATCCAAACATAGTATTTTTTGAAATAAAAATCAAATTTTAAAGTTAATTATATATGAAGAATTAAGAGGTTAAAATGATTTCAATGTGGAGTGTATCAAATACACATGAATAAATTATAAAAATTTGAAGAAAATTCCATAAATAAAGATATTGATCATTCAATGAAAATTCTTTAAAAATATTTGAATATGATAAATACACAACCAAGTTAGGAAATGAAGATCCATAAAAATTATCTTCAAAGAATTCCAATTTATTTGGAAATGAGTTTACGAGAAATTATTTTGTATTATCATATATCCAACATTATCATGGTGCAAGGTGATCTGAGATAAACAATTTTATGAGTTGAAGAAATATTTTCCATATGGTTGTATTATTTCTATTATGGATTTTATTGAGAATTATATATTCAATCCTCAAATTAGATTTAGATTCAATGTCATCAATTAGAATAGGTAGCAATCTTCATATAGGTCTATTATACACATGTTGAGTTTCATGTTGATAGTGTCAAAAGTAGTACACCTAAACAAATGATGATGAGTAAGGTTCATTTTCATATCAATGATTATATTGGTTAAGATAAAAACCATTTAGTTCCCATTATTTTATATTTTGTTTTCTAGGATTTGACATGACATGGTGTAATTTTTTTTTAAAAAAACTAGGTTTGATTTGATGTCCATGTGTTGGTTAATGTTGAATTTAACTCTTGAATATTGTATTAAATAACTTTTGAATAAATCAATATATATGGTTTATCTTATGGTTTTGATTGTTTTATATTTTATAAAATAACTGAATTTTGTAAAAGTGTTTAATTATTTAACTCAAGACCATATTAGCTACAACATAATTGTTTTTTTAATTTTTTCTTAGAGTGGACATAGTAAAGGAGAGCATGATGGAGTTGGAGCATGTGTCAAGAACTCATTTCACTAATATAAACTTGTAGGCAACACCATATAAAGTACAATTTTTTTTTTGAATACTACAAGATTCATTTTGATGCTTGTAAAAGAAAGAATGAATCAATATGTATCATAAATATTGATATTTAACATATCAATATTTATTTCTAAAGCACGAATATTGTAACTTTTATGCATATATTTATGAAATTATACATCATACATATTCATAGGTGTTTGAACTTAAAAATTTTAAATTTTCATGTTTGTAGATATTGATAGCTCAACCCTTATAATTATCAAATATATTCTTTATTAAAAGATTATATCAAATGATCACTATAGGACATATAAAGCTATTTTTATTGAAGTGAGAGAAATCATAGTTTTGTATTGACTCAATTAAGAGAAATATAAATTCTCTACAATGTGAGAATATTATTTATGAATATGTTTCACAATGGGAAATGAATGTTCAATTAGTTTCAATGCCTTCTTATTTAAAGACAAAAATATTACAAGTTTCTATGATCCTCTTTATTTAGTTGACTAAATGAAAATGTGTCTAATCTAGTTGTTATAAGTAAATTGAAGATATTAATTATGTAGATAATTTTAGTGGAATATTTGTCTTAGCTAAGATGAGTTATAAATATTTGAGCTAATTCCAACCTATGCATTTACTGTAGGAGATATTTTTGTTACAATTGCAAACCTTAACAATACCAAAGTTGTAGAATATTATCCACTCAAAATACATGTAACTAAAATATAATTTGGTGTAAACTATGACAAAAAGTGATATATAGGAGCATCCCATTGAATCAATTATTATTGAAGGTACTTACTGCAATAAAATAATAATAGATACTAGTGTCATTATATTTTTTAAATATATTTAAATGTTGTCATGAAAGGATCTAGTGAACTTTATTCTACTAGATCCTATTTATTTGATGCGACAAATTTTATATGCCTAGCCCAAGTTACTATTAGTAGAAGAATTAATAAAATACTCTTAATAAACATAAGTAATTTAAGTAATCAAATTTTATGTAAATATCAAAATATAATCAAATACTATTTGACATTAAATTTAAAAGAATAATGTATTTATATATAAGAATTATGATGAAAAATTAAGACTATACTTTGAAGAACTTAATGATTAGATAAAAAACATGTCTTTCATACATTAACTATTAAAAAACTAGTTCATGTCTATGATTATTTCCATTCCAATTCTACGTTTATAACTCCAATAATAACTTCTAAATTTTAAGTTAATTAATTTAATATTGACCAAACAATTCCTCATAGTTGTGAGAAAAATAAAATCATCTCAAACAGTAACTTATCTTTGGGTAAAGCTTCATTAGCGGATATGTCATAATTTGACTTCTGGCCAAATGTTACAATATATTTAGTGGAGTTATAAAACGTTTCAAACTTTGATATTAAACTTTTGCACAGTCAACACGAGAGTGTGAAGTCTGAACAAGCGTTACTTCTCTGGGGATTTCAAAATCTGCGTAGAAAGATTTGGCAACCAAATCATATTATCTATTCATCACTGCGTGAGAATTGAACTTAAAACTAAAGACTTTGATTGTCGAGATGTAGTAGAGTTTAAAAGAGTAGCCAACAGTTCACATATAGACAACATAGAATGAATTATGGTTTAACCTGTTTTACCTTATTACAGAATAGCGACACTAATGTTCTACACTAGGCTAAGGATACATGTATTAAATAAATCAAGAAGTTTGCTAGATAACAAGCCATAATTTTTTTTATGTAAATCTCCTTGATAAGATTGATTTTACAACTACATAGAAGATCAAAGAAAACACTCTTGAAATATGCAAGTTTCCTAAACTAATTTGATATAAATTTAAATTCATTTAAATAATTTTAAATAAAATTCTCTTAAACAATTCTTTCTTCTCAATGCATCAAATTGTTCAATGGTATTGAGATTATAATATTGATAACATTCAAATGTTTGGCCACATAACCACTATAATCAAGTTTGATAACATACAAATTCTTTCTCAGGAATCCTAGATATGATGGTTATTTGTTATTTGGACAAGATAAGCATCTCTCATCCCTCATTTATCCTGTACATTTAAGTCTTAACTTTATTAATTTATGTATGATGGTTATCTATTGTTTGATCATTTGCACATAGATTAATGTACATAATAAATTATCTTCTATATAGATAACATTCTATTTTTTTCCAATGCAAGTAGGAAAGGTACTTACTTGTGACACATAAAATTATAATTTCTAGACCTTTAATGCATATTATTTTTGAAGGGTTTAAATGTTGTTCTTGATGATATGAGTGTGGAATTTAATTTAAATATGTACACATTTTATTTAAAAACAAAGTCTCTTGCAATATATTTGAGTATTAAGGAATGGTGATTGACTTGTCATCCAGATGTTAATGTAGTAGTTTCTTGTCACTTACACTTCAATCTTATCTTTGTTAATATAAGTATGACAATTGTATAGTTTTTAATCATTTAATTGAATGTAGATTAATCTAGAAAAGTTTTTTTTTTTTTTGACATGTTATATTCTCACATTTTCTTGTGTAAGTATGAAATAAACTCTAAATTGTGACATCCAAAATTTATTTTGTCTTTAGCATAAATAGGTTTTTAGGAATTTAAAAATCTTGTTCATGGTGGTATGAGCATTAGATAATTTCTTATAAGAGATTGCAATGGATTAAATAGATGCTCAGCGTTTGGTTAAAAAAGAAGTCTATTGGAAGTTATTTGGGTAGCAACGAATGGCAATGGATTTTTCATTTGGATGTGTAATGGTAGTTTCTTGTCATTTACATTGCAATCATATCTTTGTTCATTTAGGTATAATGGCCATCTATTGCTTGATCATTTAATTATGCTTCAATTGGTGTAGAAAACATTTATTTTCAATGTGCAAATAGTTCTTCTTAAACATCAACTAGTTTAATGGTTGAATAGTCAATAGAAGTTTTACACCTCATCTACACTAAAATGATAAATATTTGTTGTATTTTTACTAGTTCAAATTTACTTATAATTATTAAACTTGATAGTATTTTAACAAATTGTACAAATAGTATTTTAACATTTTTTAAGATAAATATCACATTCATTCCTAACATCTTCAATATCATGTCCTTTCCTTTAAAAATTCAGTAAATGTATATTTGATTTATTTCATTTCCATAACTCCAATTCTACATTTATAATTCCAATCTCAACTCTTAAATCTTATGCAAATTAATTATTTTTTATTGTTATTTATGTGAAGTCACAAATTTATATAATTAGAGAAAGTAAGATTGGGGTCTTGCGGGCTGGACCCATCGACCTTGGGAGTTTCTGACCATGCCCTTGTTGGGGTCTTGCCTCCAGCAAGGAGGAATATTCAAGTGGTCTTGTAAGAAATCGGCTGCCTTGTTAACAAGAGCAGGATCCCGCCCACTGGCCAGGTGAAACCGCTCTTGGCGACCGTGGTATCCATCCAAGAGATGAAGGTGCGCCTCTAAGTTGTGGAAGCAGGAGGGGTCGCTTGTGGATCGGAGGAAGAGGGATTTGGTGTGATCCAGCTGCAGCTCTACTCCCACGTGGGAGTAACTCCACGGCAGGTTCTCCATCCATTCTCCCACTAATTGAAAATACTCATTGAACACAATTCCGGGAACCTTTGGAACTACGTCGTGGGCATTCACCACTCGCAGGATTTTGACTCCCAGCCGCTCGAGGCGCTCCTTGAATGCAGAATTTCCCACCCGCGGGCCTGCGAAGGAGAAGACGGTGATGGGAACCCTCTCATTCTCATTCTCATTATCCTCGTTGATTCCCATCTCTGCAATGTCATAGGCGCTCAACATTGCGAGCGCGCTCCCCAGGCTGTGGCCCGTGATTGTTATGCTCAGCTTTTCTCCCTTGTACTTTTCTATCAGTCTTCTGACCTCCGCGTGTATTTGTTCCTGCGCGCTGGATTTAGCGAAGCGGCAGTTTTTCTCGCAGGCGGTGTAGAGGTTGAGAAACCCCGACTCCACTTTGACGCGGGGGTCGGGATGGTCGGAATGGAAACCCGCGGGTTTGAGGAAATCCATGAGGTCTGCTAGCCACTCGAGACAAGTGACGGTGCCTCGCCATGCGATGACGATATCGCGCCGCCCGAGTCTCTTTATTTCTTGCTCGTCCTCCGCCACGGCCACGAACCCCATCCAGTTGGCGTGGTTGCTCCACAGTTTCTCCCCTGCCCGGGACTTTTTGAAGAAATTGGGGAGATTGATGTTGGAGGTGGCGTAGAGATACTTTGTGATCTCGAAGCCGGTGTGGGAAAGGCCAAGATCTTGAAGCATGGTCCTGCAGTTATACTTGCAGCTTCCGCAGTACCTGGAATTGGGGTCGAAGTCAAAGGCGTCGTAGCACGCCTGAGCAAGCTCTCCGTATTTAATGATCTCGTTGCGGAGGAGATGGTCCATCGGCTCCATCATGCCCTTCCAATTATTCGATCCTTGCACCTCGCTCCATACATCGCTCAGCTTCCTTGCGCTCTTTCTCTCTGTACTTATATCCTTGTGCTGAGGGTGGGGATGATCGTCAGCGCTCCTGCTCTTTTCCTTGTATTCCTTCTCCCCAGCGGTCAACACTTGTGCTGCGGTTGGGGGTGATGCTCTTATTCTTTGTTTCTGTCTCTGTCTGTTGCATTTGATTCTCATTCTCAGACAAGGCACCTCCGACAAATTGCTGGTGCTGTGGCTCGCAATTCCTGCTTTAATCCTCAAATTCATCATCTTTCCAGCTCACAACAAAAACGTAGTTTGGTTTTAGGTAGTGGAAGAAGGCAGCGAGCGGCCGAATGCGCACAGTCTGAGTGTTGACGAACGCAGCGAGGATGAATGCCCATTTATAAGTCTCGAGTCTGAGATGGGAAGAAGGAAGAATAATCAAATCTCTAGGTAAATATGCGTAGAAATTATTGCGCCAAGTACCATTGAAATTAAAAATGGACGGTGTTGACTACTATCTGTAGTGAAGTAATATAAAATTGCCACGAAAATTCAGAAGGGATACGCAACAACCTTAAACCTAAACAAGTCTTCTAGAAAAAGTGAGTAGGCTTTCTCACGTGTGTTTTAGGCCACTAAGATGAGCGTTTTATATAAATTTGCGCACTTTTAAGGAGTTTGCATAATGTATTTTATAATATATTTAAATAGTATTTTATATATTATGTATACTAAAAATTAAATATTTATTTTGTTTTTATTGTTTAAAATATTTTTTAACAATACACAAATAAAGTTTTTTTTGGATATATTTAATTTTAAAATTTTGGAACATTTACAAATATTTTTTTTCTTTAATACTTCAAATTCCATTTCATTCTTCTTAAGATGAAGTATGTACTATTGTTTGTATTTTGATGGTGAGGGTTTTTTATTTGCTTGTTAACATCTTGTTGATGTCATAATTCTTTCTTTAAAGAAAGAGTTGGCCTTATTTTTTAATATTTAAGCTAACATGCTTGTAGGCATCTCTTACCCCTTTAAATGATCTTGACCTTCTATAATGTTACGGTTGTTGCTAGAGTTGAAGGTCATATGGTGCATGACAATGGCACCATCAATCAAGAGTCCTAGGAAGTTTATTCCCAAGGTGTTCCATGAGTTATGTCAAGTAAAACACCCATAGATGTATTAATTGTGGGAAAGGTCCCTTATGAAAGCATGCTCAAAGATTAGGTCACTAAGGTTTCAGTCCTACATAAGATTACTAAATATTTTTCTTTCTTTGTTTAGTTGAAATCAACTATGTTGAAGCTATCGCCAAGCACAATCTTTGGTTTGTTTGATCTTTATTGCTTGTTTTCTCACCTAAACTTGAGATTTGATTATTTCTAACGAGAAAAATCTACATGTCCCTACTTATGTGGAGATTTATTATTTACCCTTACCCTACTAGAATTTTTTAGCAAACCTACCCTCCTCTTTAGGATTTGTTGTGTGTGTTGAACTAGAGAAGTTTTTCATGGCTCACCCCTAGAAGAGGGTATGGGTAAAAGTGAATCTCTCTAAGGATTTAAAGGAGAAAATACACATTGATATTGGACAAATGAGATACACTCAATGTTTCCCTATATAAAATTTTTCAATACTTGTTATTGATTCCAATCTTCTAAGAATAAGATTTGGGATTTCCCATTGTCTTTTCCCTATTATAATTCTATTACTCAACTCACTTTTAGGTCTCTACCTCCTATAAGAAAAAAGAGGTTTGGTATAAATGGTGAGTCACAAATCCAAGAAAACTATTAAGAGTGAACCCCCACTCAAGCCATCATCAAGTGTTTGGGTTAGTCCTCAAAAATACAAATTATAGTTTCAAAACCTTTAGACACAAGGAAATTTGTTGTCACTCCTCATAAGGAGGTGCTTAGTGAGAAAAATTCTCTAAAGCACCAATAATAGAATTAATTTTGTCCACCACCCAACTTACTTACCTACCCAAGGTGTGCAACAAAGATCCGACAACCCATTGAGGTGGCTTGAAGAAGGAGAATATGTGCTACAAAGATGGTGATCTACCCAAACTTCCATCTAGATAAGTAATTTTATTTCAAAGAAAGCATTTCTATAGAATAGTTATTTAGCTTTAAATAAGATACATAATAAAGAGATGACTCAATAATGTTTTTTTAAATTATTCTTTCTAGAATGTTTGAGGTCTAGAAAATATATCATAGAAATATTACATTCATGAGAATCAATAATATTAATAATTTGATTAACCTAAAATATTATTGACCAAACAATTCCTTATAGTTGTGATATATTTAGTGGAGTTATAAAACGTTTCAAACTTTGACAATAATCTTTTTCACAGTCAACACGACAATATACACAGATAATATTAAGTCTGAACAAGCGTTACTTCTCTGGGGATTTCAAAGTCTGCGTAGAAAGATTTGGCAACCAAATCCTTTTATCTTTTCATCATCGCGTGAGAATTGAACTTAAAACTGAAGACTTTGACTGTAGAGTCTAAAAGAGTAGCCAACGTAGAATGAATTTTGCTTTAATCTGTTTTACCTTATTACAGAATAGCGACACTAATGTTCTACACTAGGCTAAGGATACATGTATTAGTATCAGGTCTATCTTCCCCTACCAAGCTTCTTATTTGCCTTGGTGTTCCATGCATTCAATGTTTTGTAGCATCTAAATCAATGATATGTATGTTTTCCTCTAAAAATTAGGTATGATGTTTACTAAAGAAGCTTAAATAATTGGAAGCGTTTATATTGTTTTTATCTAAGCAGTCATAGTTTAGATTTTATAATTTTGTTACTTTAATTTATTTGGAAATTTTATTATTTAAAATTAAGATTTCAAACTATCGAATATGATGTTATAAAAAATGTAAAAAAAGGTTATATCTGTATTGAGTCATATTTCGTTAGTGCATTCATGTGACATCATACGATTTGTTGTTTTTTGAATCTAAAATACATTTCATTCAATTATTAATAATAATTATCAACACCAATAGCCTTGAAGTCATATCTAATAGTGCTATACTATACAAAATAAAGGTCTTTAAATCTACAAATGTTATCTCAACTATTGAAACATGCTCAATAATGGTCTTTAATATGGACTAACTAAATAAAATGCTTATCAATATAAAATCAACCTAGAGTAATTAAGTGAATGGTTTGGAATGGATAATAGAACAATAATGTGATTTTATGAAAAAATATAAAGATTAGGTTCTTATGTGTGGGAATTATGAAGAATAATAAAACTTGATGTTACATAAATTCCACCAATTTTGGTAATGGAATCAAATATATTCTATCTAACAATCACTTTAAGATAAAAAAATTGATTATATTATTTGTGGGTTGATTCTATACCTTTGGTTCAATTTAATGTTGTGCAAATTTAACATTTGACACATGCTTGTTAGTTAGTGAGACACAAACTTCTATGATTTAATTAGTTGCAATCTTTACTCTTTACTAACTATCAAAGACTCTTAGTATTTAAAAATAAATCAAAAAGTTTGTTAGATCACAAGACATAATTTCTCTTATGTCAATCTTCTTGATTAGATTGAATTTACAAATATGTAGAAGATCAAAGAAAACATTCTTGAAACATACAAATTTCCTAAACTAATTTGATACAAATTTAAATCCCTTTAAATAATTTTAAATAAAATTCTCTTAAAAAAATTCTTTTGAGCTCAATGCATAAAATTGTTCAGTGGTGTTGAGATTATAATATTGATAACATTCAAATGCTTGGCCACATAACCACCATAATCAAGTTTGATAATATATAAATTCTTTTTCAAGAATCCATGATATGATGGTTATTTGTTATTTGGGCAAGATAAGCATCTCTCATCCTTCTTTTATCCCTTACATTTAAGCCTTAACTTTATTAAATTATGTATGCTGGTTATCTATTGTTTAATCATTTAATTAGATGTAGATTAGTATAGAAAATAATTTATTTTCTTACATGTTATATTCTAATATTTTCTTTTGTAAGTATGAAATAAACTATAAGATGGGACATACAAGACTTTTTTACTCTTTAGCATGCAATTTTTTGAGAATTTAAAATTGTTGTTCATGGTGGTATGAGTATTTAATTAATTTTTTATAAGAAATTACAATGAATTAAATAGATGCTCAACTTTTGGTTGTTCGAAGTTATTTGGGTGGTAAAGAATGAAAATGGACTTGTCATTTGGATGTGTATTAGGTAGTTTCTTGTCATTTACTTTTCAATCACATCTTTATCATTTAGGTATAATGGTTATCTATTGTTTGATCATTAATTATTCTTAGATTGATATAGAGAAAAAATTATTTTCAATGTGTAAATAGTTCTTCTTAAACATTAATAAGTTTAATGGGTAAATAGTCAATAGCAATTTTACACCTCATCTACACCCAAAATGATAAATATTTGTTGTATTTTTACCAACCAAAATTTGCCTATAAATATTAAACTTGATTATATAAAAATAGTATTTTAACCTTTTCTAAAATAAATATCTCATTCATTCCTAAAATTTTCAATAATATTTTTTGCCCTTAATAAATGTTTGTTTGATTTACTTCATTTAGATCCATAACTCCAATTCTACATTTATAATTTCAATCAATTTGTATTAGACTTAATAATTCAATTAACCTGCGTTATTTATGTGAAGTGACAAATATATAATTAAAGAAAGTCAAATAGGGATCTTGGGGGCTGGA
Source organism: Sequoia sempervirens (assembly GCA_007258455.2). NCBI lineage: Eukaryota > Viridiplantae > Streptophyta > Pinopsida > Cupressales > Cupressaceae > Sequoia > Sequoia sempervirens. The sequence continues at coordinate 20,184 of VDFB02321804.1, forward strand.
CCCATCGACCTTGGGATTTTTTTATCATGCCCTTGTTGGGGTCTTGCCTACAGCAAGGAGGAATATTCAAGTGGTCTTGTAAGAATTCGACTGCCTTGTTAACAAGAGCAGGATCCCGCCCACTGGCCAGGTGAAACCGCTCTTGGCGGCCGTGGTATCCATCCAAGAGATGAAGGTGCGCCTCTAAGTTGTGGAAGCAGGAGGGGTCGCTTGTGGGTCGGAGGAAGGGGGATTTGGTGTGATCCAGCTGCAGCTCCACTCCTACATGGGAGTAACTCCACGGCAAGCTCTCCATCCATTCTCCCACTAATTGAAAATACTCATTGAACACAATTCTGGGAACCTTCGGAACTACGGCGTGCGCATTCACCACTCGCAGGATTTTGAACCCCAACCGCTCAAGGCCCTCCTTGAAGGCCGAATTTCCCACTTGCGGGCCTGTGAAGGAGAAGACGGTGATGGGAACCTTCTCATTCTCATTCTCCTTCTCCTCGTTGATACCCATCTCTGCAATGTCATACGTGCTCAACATTGCGAGCATGCTCCCAAGGCTATGGCCCGTGATTATTATGCTCAACTTTTCTCCCTTGTACTTTTCAATTATTCTTCTAACCTCGGCGTGTATTTGCTCCTGTGCGCTGGATTTGGCGAAGCGGCAGTCTTTCTTGCTGGCAGTGTAGAGGTTGAGAAACCCCGACTCCACTTTGACACGGGGGTCGGGATGGTCACAATGGAAACCCGCGGGTTTGAGGAAATCCATGAGGTCTGCTAGCCACTCGAGACAAGTGACGGTGCCTCGCCATGCGATGACGATATCGCGCCGCCCGAGTCTCTTTATTTCTTGCTCGTCCTCCGCCACGGCCACGAACCCCATCCAGTTGGCGTGGTTGCTCCACTGTTTCTCCCCTGCCCGGGACTTTTTGAAGAAATTGGGGAGATTGATGTTGGAGGTGGCGTAGAGATACTTTGTGATCTCGTAGCCGGTGTAGGAAAGGTCAAGATCTTGAAGCATGGTCCTGCGGTTGCACTCAGCTTCCGCAGTACTTGGAATAGGGTCGAAGTCAAAGGCGTCATAGCACGGCTGGGCAAGATCTCTGTATTTAATGATCTTGCTGCGGAGGAGATGGTCCATCGGCTCCATCATGCCCTTCCAATTATTCGATCCCTGCACCTCCCTCCACACATCCCTCAGCTTCCTTGCGCTCCTTCTCTTTGTGTTTATATCCTTGTGCTGGGGGTGGGGATGATCGTCAACGCTCCTGCTCTTTTCCTTATATTCCTTCTCCCCAGCGATCAACACTTGTGTTGCAGTTGGGGGTGATGCTCTTATTCTTTGTCTATGTCTCTGTTTGTTGCACTTGATTCTCATGCTCAGACAAGGCACCTCTGACAAATTGCTGGCACTATGGCTCACAATTCCAGGTTTAATGCACAAATTCATCATCCTTTGCGGTTTCACAACAAAAACGTTGTTTGGTTTTAGGTAGCGAAAGATGGCAACAGGAAGCCCAATGCCCACAGTTGAGTGTTTGACGAACACAAAGAGGATGAATGGGAATTTATAAGTCTGAGTCTGAGATAGGAAAAATAAAAGTAAAATTTCTAAATATGCGTAGAAATATTTTTACCAAACAATCCCTCCTGCGATTGAGATTAAAAATGAAGGCTGATGTTGCCACAAAACTTCAGAAGCGATACACAACAACCTTAAACCTAAACATTCTTCTAGAAAAAGTGAGTAGGCTTTGCGATACACAACAACCTTAAACCTAAACATTCTTCTAGAAAAAGTGAGTAGGCTTTGCTGATGTGTGTTTCTGGCCACTAATCTGAGCATTTTATATCAATTTGCGCATTTTAAGGAGTTTGCATAATGTATTTTTATATATTTTTAATAGTAGTCTATTTGAATGTCTAGTAAACTTTTGCAGTCAACACGACAATTATCACAGAAGGTAAAGTATGATGGCTGGATTGTCGTCACCTCTTTGTAGACTTCTAAATCCGCGTACTACTTTTTTTGGCACCCAAATCCTCCTTATCTTGTCGTCACCACGTGAGAAACGAAATTAAAAGTGAAGGCTTTGACTGTAGAGATAGGCAAAGCCTTTTTACTTCCTTGTCTGAAGAATATTCATATTTAGTCAATAGGCTATTTTGTTTGAAGTTTCCATCGGGATTTTCATCAGCCCAACCACGAATTAGTTTTGCCGGCGCTAGGGGTCTACCAGGCAACGGGGAGGGCACGTTTTTTTTTTTTTGGCTACGTGGGTGTTGGTTATTAAGTGGGTTGGTGGCGGTTGAGAATGTTGTCATTGTAACGGGGAAGGTGAATGGTAAGTGTTTGACATGGACTTTTGCAAATATGTGGGTTGGTGGTGGTCGAGGTAGTCTTCTCGAAAGGCGGAAGGTGAATGGTAAGTGCTTGTTGGCCTAATGGTTAATGCATTCTATGGTTGTTGTACAGTGGAGGCAGATGAAGTAAATGTGGACAAACGAAGTAATGCGATATTGAATGTAGCAGTCTAGGAAAGTATACTTTGATTAAGTTGTATTGTGCAAACACCAATTGTGGTGTTGGTTTCGTGGCAGATGACTGTGAAAATAATCGTTGGCTTCGGCTCTGTCGCTGGTTTGAAAGCATCTTATGCCAGATTGAAAACTAGTGTTCTCCAGAATCTATAAGTTGTTTGGTTTGCATGGATGGTTAATTTATTGTCTATGTGTTCTTGTTAGATGTTTGTATCTTTGGCATTATACCCATTGTGGAGATTTCAAAGAGAGTATCATTCTGCATCGATGAAGGAATTGCAGTTAAATGTTCTTTCTTTCATAAAAAAATATGCTTAGGGTTAGTAATTTGTTCGCCATTCGTTTATTGTTTTTTGTTATCTGTGTATCTTTCGCATTGCAGCCATCACGATAGGAGCAATTTTGATTAAGTTGCATTGTCAAAACAACTATTGTTGCATTGGTTTCATAGGAGACCTGTCATTGTAAAAATCCTTGCGTGCGGCTTCGTCGATGGATTAATATCAGACTATTGTAAAAACCGTGTCCTTCAGCTTCATCGCTGGTTTGATAGGAGGCTATTCGCAAACTGTTTTATGTCAAATTCAAAACTCTTGTGCTCTGGAATCTGTAAGTCCTTTTACATGGGTAGTTTACATAGATGGTTCATTTATTGTTGATTTCTTCTTATTATATGTTTGTATATTTGGTGTTATGCCCATTTTGGAGTTTCGAAAGAGATTATCGTTGTCTATGGATGGACAAATTGCACAAAAATCTTCTTTCTTTGTTGAAAAAATATGGTTAGGGTTAGTTATTTGTTCACTCTTGGTCTATTGTTTTGGTTGTCTGTGTGTATAACCATTTTCAAGATTTGAAAGACATTATCATTCTCTTTCTTTCTTCCATCAAAAAATATGGTTGGGCTTGGTTATTTGCACACTGCACATTGGTGTATTGTTTTGGTTGTCTGTGTGTATCTTTGGTGTTGTAGCCATTACCATGGGAGTAATTGAATTTATATGTGTGTAGGGTTTAGGGTTGTATGAAAACATTAACATATTGGAGATAAAATTACTTTGGTGGCTTTCCAGTATTATTCTAGCAGGTCTTTTACAATTTCTCTATTTGTGGTGATGTAGCTTGAATTTTCAATGAAGCTTGTGGGATTATACTAATTTTTACATGGATGCTTTGCATAGATGATCTCCAAAAAAATATGGTTAGGGTTAGTTATTTGTTCAAATGCTCTTGGTCTATTGTTTGGGTTCTTTGTATGTATAGCCATTTTCAAGATTTGAAAGAGATTATCATTCTCTTTCTTGCTTCCATCAAAAAATATGGTTGGGCTTGGTTATTTGCATGTTGTTGGTCTATTGTTTTGGTTTTTTGTGTGTATCTTTGGCATTGTAGCCATTACCATGGGAGCAATTGTATTTATCTGTGTGTAGGGTTTAGGGTTGTATGAAAGCATTAACATATTGGAGATAAAATTACTTTGGTGGCTATTTAGTATTATTTTAGCAGGTCTTTTACAATTTCTCTATTTGTGGTGATGTAGCTCAAATTTTCAATGAAGCTTGTGGTTTTATACTGATTTTTACATGGGTTCTTTGCATAGACAATTGATGTATTGTCAATGTCTTCTTGTTTTATGTTTCTATCTTTTGTGTTATACCCATTTTCGAGACTTGAAGGAGATTATCGGTCTTTGGGGGTGGAGAGTGTGTATTTAAATCTTCTTTGTTTTGTAAAATAATATGGATAGGGCTACTAATTTTTGGATATTGAGTGCTATTCTAATACCTCTTTTAAAATTTCTCGATTTCTCTATAATATTTAGTGAAAGTGGCCCTTGTTTAATCATACATATGTAGACACATATATACTCTGTACATCTTTACTGCCGTACACATGGTTTGGTTTTCATTATCAATGAAGCTTGTGGGTTTATACTCTGTTATACATAGGTGTATTGCATAAATGATTAATTTATTGTTAATGTCTTCTTGTTATATGTTTCTTTGCCTTTATACCTATTACCATAGGAGCAATTGTAGTTAAATCTACTTTCTATCGCTGTTGGTCTATTGTATTGATTATCTCTATATAACTTTGGCATTGCCGCTATTAGCACAGGAGGAATTGTAGCTATCTGTGTGTAGGGTTTAGGGATGTATGAAACCATTCACATATTGGAGATAAAATTGCGTTGGTGGGTGTTTACTGTTATCCTAATAGGTCTTTTTACAATTTCTCTATTTGTATATGATATTTAGTATCAAGTGATGTAGCTCTAATTTTCAATAGAGGTTGTGGCCTTATACTGATGTTTGGATGGGTGTTTTGCATACATGATTAATTTATTGTTAATGTGTTCTTATAATAAGTTTCTATCTTTGGCGTTATAGCGATTTTTGAGACTTGGAAGAGAGTACTGCTCTTTGCAGGTGGAGAAATTGCAGTAAAATGTTCTTCCCTTCATGGGAAAAATATGGTTAGGGTTACTAAAATTTGGTTGTTCAATATTGTGCTAATAGGTCTTTTACAATTTATGTATTTCTTTGTATTGTCAAAGAGATATGGTTCAGCTGAGTGATTTTTGTGGCCCTTGTTTATTCTTTGTAGTTATGGTTGTGCAACTTTGTCTTTTTGTAGTTAAATCTTGTTTCTCTCATTGTTGGCCTACTGTTTAGATTATTTGTGTATATCTTTGGCGTTGGGAGCTTTATTTACTGTGGGTTTAGGGAAATTGCAATTAAATCTTTTTCCTTCTGTGAAAAAAATATGGTTGGGGTGAGTAATTTTTGTGGCCCTTGTTTATTGTTTGTAGTTATCGTTGTGCATTTTTGGCTTGATAACCCTTTCTATAGGGGCAACTGTAGTTAAATCTTCTTAATTTTATGAAAAAATTTGAGCTGCATTGCCTCACATTAAATATTATAGAGAAATAGAGAAATTTTAAAAGAGGTATTAGAATAACACTAATGTAGCTTGGAGTCTCGATTAAGTGTGTATATGTATATATATATATATATATATATATATATATATATATATATGAGAAGGCTCTTTCGACAATGTAATTTAATCAATATAGTTTCTCACACATTTTGCAGCAGATCAATGTTAAAGCTATCAAGCCTGCTATCGAAAGGAACAATTAGCAGAGGTTGGGTCACATGAATAATAAATTAATCATTTATGCAAAATACCCATATAGACATACAAATATATAGATACAAGTAAACATATACACATATATATACATGTATACATATATACAAATATATACATGTATATATACATGTCTACATAACCACATAATACATTAACCATTAGGCCAGCAAGCACTTACCATTCACTTTCCACCTTTCGAGGAGACCACCTCCACCAGCCTACGTAATAACCAATGCCCACGTTGCCACAAAGGGAAAAGTGCCCTCCTTTAACTCCCCCAAGGATGCTATAGGATGGAGTAGAACACGATGATTCTAGCAATGGTATGTTGCTAAAGAAACACCACACTTGCTATTTGCACAATGCATCTTAATCAATATAAAACCCTGGAACCTGCTATCAACAGGAACAATAAGCACCAAACGAAAGGCATGAACAATAAATAATGTGCTATCAAACCAACACCATAATGGCTCTCTCGACAATGAAACTTAATCAATATAATTTCTCGCACATTTCACAGTGCATCAATGTTAAACCCCTTCACCCTGGTATCAAAAGCAACAATAAACAAAGAACGAAAGACATGAACAATAAATTAATCATTTATGCAAGATACCCATGTAAACATAGATATATATATATATATATAAACATATAGACATATATATACATATATACGTATGTATACATGTAGATATACATGTGTATATGCATGTCTACGTATGCATACATATATATATGTAAACAAATACACAAATATATACTTGTATACATATACATACATATACATACATATATATATATATACATACACACATGCGTATATACATATACTTTCTCACAGGTTTTTCACCACACTAGTGTTAAAACCCTCCAGCCTGCTATCAAAAGGAACAATAAGCAGAGCCTGAAAAGAATGAACAATAAATTAATCATTTATGCAAAAATACCCATGTAAAACATGCACATATATATACGTGTAAACATATGGACAGATATATGCATATATACATATATATATGTATATATATGTGTACAAATATCCATGCATATATAATGTATGTAAACATATACATACAAATATGTGCACATATGCATACATATATACATATAAACATATACATACATATACACACACAACTATATATAGATGAAATTAGTTTGCCCGGTGTTATATAGTAAATGTCTTTTTCATAGATATTTTATCCTTTCGGTATTTGCCTATAATATTGAGTGCCAAATAATGCTGCTTGGATTATGAATTGGCAAGTGAACTGTTCTATAGATTGGTCTAGGTATGATGTAATTTTATCTCTCTCCTACCTTTATATTTATTAGCGTTGGAAGCATATCTATATTTATTAATTTGTTAAACAAGTGCAATCGAGGAAAATGCACATCATCACAACACATGGATAGAATGACTAAGGAAAATATATTTAAGCCTTTGAAAAGATCAGTGCATGTCTACTTCCATGTCTATATATATGTATGTATGGATAAATATATGTATGTAAGTTTTACTAATAGTTCTCTTACAATTTCCCCATTTACTCTATAATACTCAATGGCAGATTATAATTCAGCTGCTATTATACAATTCTTCTATTTGTTAGCAGACTACAAAGAAGGTGGGCGTCAAAGTAAAATGAAAACCATGGCAACTCAATGAATCTGCAAATGTATACAGGAAAAGGGAAGAATAAATTGTGTGGCCATTCACAATCTATAGTGTCCTCTTTGTAAGGATTTGAAGTGAAATCAATTAGAGGGATTCAAAGGGGTTAATTGTACAAAATGTGTATGGCACCAAAGATGCACAGAGTGTAGATATGTGTCTACATATGTATACATGTATATGTGTATATATGTATGTATGCATGTATGTATATATATGTATATATGTTGTAGCTTCTGGATATTGGTATGTATGTATACACATACATACACATATACATATATATACATACACACACACATATATATGTATCTATATGTATATATATGTATATGTGTATGTATGTGTATATATATATATATGTATGTATGTATATGTGTGCATATATGTATATGTATATGTCGATGTAGATATATATGTGTGTGTGTGTGTGTGTGTGTGTGTGTGTGTGTGTGTGTGTATGTATGTATGCATGTGTGTATATATATATATGTATGAATGTATACATATATTATGTGGTTTGGTGGTTGTGGAGGTGGTGACCTTGATACACGGAAGGTGAATAGTAAGTGTTTGTTTCTGCGGGGGTTAATGCATTATGTTGTTGTTGTCTGATGGGGCCGATGAAGTAAATGCAATATTGAATGTTGTAGTGTAGCAAAGTATACTTTGATTAAGTTGCATTGTTCAAACAACCATTGTAGTGTTATATATATATATGTATTCTTTCTTTCTCATCTATTTAAACTGTTGCCATAAGAAACTCTTCATTATGGTGGCTTGCACCTTCTATTGTCCATTTGGAAAAAGTTCTATGAGGATAATATATTGACTCGGTTGCATTGTTGAAAGCAACATTGTTGTGTTGGTTTCATAGTAGAGCACAGCCTCAGATGCATGGTCCTTGTTGGTTTAATAGTAGATTGCAGCCACAATGGCTCTTTTGACAATGCAACTTAATCAATGTACTTCCTTGCACATTATGCAGAAAATGCGACCTACATAGGGTGGAATTAAATATTATAGAGCGACACATAAATTGTGGAACAACTATTGTACAAAAAATCTTGTTCACAGTTTCGCTGATGAAAATCATGTTGGAAACTTCAAATAGATAAGAAACCCTCTACATATCCATATATATACAATCCCTCCTATTTTAATTTGTGTGGTTCTTCACTGTTTCCCTAATAATCCTGTTAGAATTTTTGTTTTTCTGTATAATATGTATATATGTATATATACATGTATATGTATGAATGTTCATATATATATGTCTAAGGGAAAGTATACTGCAAAATGTGTGGGAAAATATATTGGTTGGGTTGGTTTGTTGAAATAGCCATTGTGGTGTTGGTTTGATAGCAGACTATTGTAAAATTCTTCAAATATAGAAGAGTTGCCTACATTTGATAATGAGAATGTGATGCTTGTCTTGTCAACAAAAGATATTCGTAAATGTTGCTCATTGGTGAATAAGTATTTCCCAAAAAATTATGGAACTAGAATTTACAAGGAAACTATTACATAGACTGGTTGTGTTCTATTAACACGTTTCATGATATTCTTCTGCCCTCATCTGTTTGACTATCGATAACTTTCATGATATTTTTTTCCAAGTTCATCTATTTGAATTTTCCTGTGGCAGAGTATTTTATTGTTCTTGTAACAAGGATTTTTTTGTAATCTTTATCGTGCTTAATTTGTTTGGATGGAAAATGTTATCATTCAAATATATTGTTGTATATATAGATAAATAGATACACGTGTGCATATGGATATATATATCTGCTTATTTATGTTTTCCAAAATGTATAAATAGAGGAAAAATTGAACCCATATATGTATTTAAGGATTTCTATTCTTGTTGTTCTATATTCCATTGTTTCTATTAAGAAAGATGAACTAGCAAGTAGCAATGTATACAAATGCTTGCATATAGGCATTTATACAAATATAGCAAGAAGATTATAATATGCATTCTACGTTCTCCACGAGTTGGTATTGAATGTTGGAATACATTAATCTTTGATTTTTTATTGTGGTATAGAGCTTTCAATGAGTCAACTATAGTTGGAAGATTCCTTTCCTTTAAAGGATTCTACAACTATGTCTACAGAGTTGGGGTCTGTGGATGGGTCTCCAGAGCCCTCAAAAATTGATTTGGTATCAACATGTACACCTGATGCTATGGAGTCCAGCTCCGAGGATTCCATCCACCAGCCTATAGACTTTGATTCCGTAAGTTTTCCTTCCTTTTTTGTTGTACCTACTGCAAGCTTGCTCTTATTGTTTCCTACCTTTCTTGTTGTTGCTGCTTGATTGGCATTTAGGTGTATACATATATATAGTTGTCCCTAGTAGAGGATATAGATATGAAAGTAGAGATGCACTGATCTTTAAGAGGATATAGATATGAAAGTAGACATGCATTGATCTTTTTGAGCACATAATAATGTATCTCTTCGTAGCCTCCATTTTCCTTGCTCATTTTATCAATTTGGTGTGATGATGTGCATTTTGTTTGATTACACTTGTGTTTGTAGGCTGCAAAGAAAGATCCAACTTTGACTCCATTTGCAATTCATTTTATCAATGTTGACGATGTTGTTTCCTCTCTGGTCCTTCAACTTTTGTCCTTTGAAAAATTTTGCGGTGATGAAGGGCAGGTTGAGTGATACAAGGTTGTCTTGTCTGATGACCACCATTTGCAAATAAGAACTATTCCTTCCAAACGCAATGATATGTTGTTTACAAGTTCCTTGAAAATAGGGTCCCTTGTATGTTTAAAATACTACGTCTATAGGAATATCCAAGATTCAAGGTGGGTTGCATTGTTTGTTGTTTATGCTAAAAAATTCTCTCTTTCATTTCTACCTCATATAATTTGTCTAATACATTGTTTTGCTTCTTTTCCAGGGCCTTAATCATATCCAACTTAGTTGTAATTATGCCTGATTGTCAAATTATTGGGACCCCTAGGTATTTGTTCAAGTAGCAAGAAGAGAAAATGTTGGCGCCTGACTCACCTTCTCCTTCTAAACGGGCCCCTAAATTTGGTCTACAGGTGTTCCCTAAAAAAAAATAGCCCTCCAAAGGTCAGCCCTATTAAAGTTTTGAACATTTATCAAAATGTTTGGACAATGAAAGGGCGTGTAACACATATTAGGGAGATGCATCATTTTCAGAAACAAAGAGGTGAAGGGAAAATGTTTAGTCTTGACATTATAGATGTGGAGGGGACATAAATACATATTTCTTATTTTGATGATATTGCTGAATTGCATTATGGTCGAGTTGAGGTGGGATTTACTTATTTAATATCAATGGGATTGGTTAAGGAATCCATTAAAATATTCAATAAATTAAATAGTAATCTTGAGATTATTTTAGATAAAAAATCAACAATAAAACAATCTGAAGATGAGATTCCTGTCCCAAAAGAAAACTGCTTTTGTGCCGGTTAGTGAAATAAGAAACTATAGTGACAAAAACTTTGTTGATATTATTGGCATTGTAGTGTATGTTGGGTACATTTCAACCATTCATAGGAGAAATGGATCTAAAACAATCTGAAAAACCATTAAACTATATGATGTCTCTGCTTCTCTCATTGATGTTAATCTATGGGGCACAGGATGGAAAGAAAAAGGTGATACCTTGCACCAGATGTACCTTTATGGCAAAATAGTGATTGTTGTTGTCCGTAATGGCCATGTAGGCTACTTTAATGGAAAAGTTATCAACACATCAATAGGAATGGTCCTTGAAATTAACCCTTCTATTCCTAAGGAAAACACTCTTAGATCCAAGGGGCCAATTAAAGTAGACCAAGTAGCTTCAACTTCTTCTGCACCTCAGAGGTTGCATCCTTCAAATGATAGAATTACTATTGCATTTATCTTAAACAACTACCTTCGTTTGGGAGAAACTGTTGAAGCCATTTTTTAAGCAACCATTCAAATTGCAAAAACTGAGTATTTTTGTTACCTTGCTTTCCCCTTGTTGGTTAATGGTAAAGAATGCAAAAGGAAATGCACACACCCCCGTGTTGATGTTTGGTTTTGTGATCGTTACTAGATGGAAATTGAGGAATGCAACTATTGGTATCTTATGTAGTTAAAGTTGCAAGACCATTCAGGCAACCTTTAGTGTGTTGCTTTTGATGAAGCTACCACTAGTTTGTTGCAGATGCCAGCAAAAGACCTCTATGCATTGTAGGGAAACTCTGAATCTACAAGAGATCATGTTGTTTTTATTAAAGACCTTTTTTGTAAAGCATATATCCTTACTGCTTTGATTAGAACATAAATTTATAATTCAGAGGAATGCTTGAAAACAACAATCGACAAAGCAACGAAATTTGATTTCAAAGCAGAGTGTAAACTATTGCTTGTAGACATAATGAAGATATCTACTCCTACTACAGAAAAAGGATCCACTAGCGAGCCTACACTTTGATTTCTCTTTTGCACTTCTCATCATTTCTCATAGCTTTGAATTTTAAATGCTAACTATGACATGCTAAGACTTCTGTTTAAGAAATATGGACATAATTTATACCTATGTTTGCATCTACATATTTGCACGTTTATTCACCTGCCATCTTTTTTATTATACCATGGTGCATCAATTTTGCTATCATTCTTGCTTTTGAATATTTGAAATCAGTTGGATGGTTATATGATATGTTTACACAGATTACAATTTGAAAGACAACTGAACAATTTATTTCCACATATATTTCAAATATTTTCTATACTAGCAATACTTGACAATATCTTTTAATATATATTAAATATTTTGTATATGGCTAATCATTGAGATTAAACTTCTTTATGTCACATTTAAAATCTGCATGAATCGTATAAGTTTTTTCATTATGCTAAAATCAGGAGTGATAAATTATTTATTGCATCAATTTAATGACATTGTATTTGATTTAAAGTTTCTTTGAATGCTAATGACTCTTGCTTCTTGGTTGCTATTCACATACAAATTTAATGAAAATATATATGTGCTTCCAGGTCTAATGAATATCAAAAGTAGGAAAGAGATAAACTTATGTCGTGCCTAGACCAATCTATATAACAGTTCACTTCCCAATTCAATATTCAAGCTATTATAAAGACATTTACTATTTGAGAAAGGAAAGTGTGAAAAACCTATTAAAAAGAAATTTACTATATAACAACTGCCTTCACAATTGTAAATTTATGATTTCTTTGCAAAGCTTATTCACCAATGAGGAACATTTAGGGAGATTGTTTGTTTAAGAGGTAAGGTCCAAGCTGTGAGTAAAAGCTGTCAAGAAGACAAGCGATAAACAAAGGGAAAAAAGTATGTTTGTAGGTATATGTATATTCATATTTATATTTATATGTATATGTATATTTATATGTATAAGTACATGTATGCATATGTATATATATGCGTATGTGTATGTATATGTATATGTATATGTATGTGTATATCTATATGTATAATGTTGATGTATAGAATTCTCTGTTTGTATTCCTTTCACACATATATAGTCTTCTGTATATTCCATTTTTCCCTTTGGTTGCATTGCTCGATGGG
>VDFB02321804.1:33155-75292 GCA_007258455.2 Sequoia sempervirens
CTTCAAATTCCGAGCGGAGCTATAATAGCGCCGCTTTAGGCTAGCTCATCCTTTAAAGGGCTAATTAATGCATTAAATGAAAAAATTAAGCTTCGGTAAGGATCACATACCGGTTCCCCAATGCCAGGTGGCTGCTGGTAGGTCCGAACTCAGTCCAAAATGTGTAGAGGAAGCTATCGTTGCACCATATCGCCGGAGGGTTAGAGCTCGAATCTCAAAGTTTGCTAGCGGAGGTGTGTGAAAATGACTTGAAAGTGACACCTTGGGCCCCTTTTAAGCCTAAAAATTAGGGTTTTTTGACCCTAAATAGCTGTCTTGCTAGGGTTTTGGACCCCCAAACCTATTTTTGTCTATTTGAGGCTTGTTTTTCGTCATCTTATTGCATTTAGACATGTTTTTAGCCTCCCGAACCCCTTTCGGACTTGTCGGGTACTTGGTCACCTTTTTTGGCAAGATAACCCAAAAAATTAAAATTTTCGTCTGATCTCTTGAGGGAATTATATTGGCATATTCTCTCACCATGCGGCAATGGAATTGAAGTTTTAAAATATCAATTTTTTTTGGCTTTGATCAAGATCATGTATTCTTTGAACCAATGCAATGAGTGCATTTCTTCAAAGAGGGGCAAAATGTAGACACTGAAAATATACTGATTGGCATCGTGCATTCAATCCTGACTTACTAACATCATTTCTTCCTAAATCATCCCTCGGTCTAACCGTTTAATCAAATTCCCCTATCTGATTAAAATCATCAATATTCGTCTCTTAATTAAATAAATCATTTTGTCTAATTAAGTCATTTCTCTTGTTAATTAAATCAATCTATCGTCTAATTATCCCTATTTAATTAAATAATGGGTTTATTTGATTAAATCTCTAAAGTCTATCCATTAAACAAAATAAATGAAAACCTTATTTGATTTAATCTAACACCATCCCTTTTAATTAAATAAATCAAAATCCTTATTTAATTGGCCTCTTATCATATTCCTCTCTTATTTGATTTAAATAAATCCATAAATCTAAGTCAAAATAAGTCACATCATCTAATCTCCTGTTAAATTAATTAATCCTTGATTAATTTAACCTCATCTCATGTCACATCCTCTAAATAATGCAAGTTGCACATGAAAATAGATTTAATTCATTTATTAAATCTCTATTTTCCTCACATGGCATCTTTTGGAATATTCTCTCAATTTGAATTCAAAAACTCCAAGTCAACATGTACATCTAACAAGGAATTTAAAACCTCTTACATGTCCTTTGCCTTGAGCCAAGTGGCATTTATTGCATTTTCCCTTCCCTCTTACATGTCATTTCAACAAATTTGAATTTCAAATATTGACATTTATTGGCACAAACCCCAAATCTTGCACAACCATCATCCATTCATAGCTTGACAAGTGGCATCATATCATTGGATGAATGTTAGTCCCACATTGCTCAAATTTGGTCATTCATCCATCTTGAAATCCTATAAATGAAGAGCTCCTCTCCTCATTTGATCGTCCACAAACATTGCAAAGTTATTATGCTAAAATATTTAGCCATTTCCATCTATCATTTGAATTCTTAGCTAGGCTCTTTTGCAGATTTGGCTTGGAGTTCTCATCTTTCATCAAAGTGGATCAAGATCATCTTCAACACATCAAGATTTCATCATAGGAATTGGGAAAGGGCCAATTTTCACATCAAATTGGCACCAATTCCCCCATGGGATCATATGTTTGCTACTTAAATTAGGATTAAATCTATTTTAAAGTTTTGTATTGTGTTCTTCATCATTTTCTTTCCTATTTTGAATTTTCAAATGGATTTCATGGGGAATCCTTGTTTTAGCTTGTAATTCCTTCTCTAACTCATTTATTCATGTTGTTTTGTAGGTACTAGGAGAAGGGTTTTCACAATATGTATATGTACATGTATGTATATGTATATATATATGTGTGTATGTGTATGTATATGTATATATATATATATGTATCTATATGTATATGTATATGTATATGTATATGTATGTGTATATCTATATGTATAATGTTGATGTATAGAATTCTTTGTTTGCATTCCTTTCACACATATATAGTCTTCTATATGTTACATTTTCCCCTTTGGTTGCATTGCTCGATGGGTGTAGAATGGTAAAAACCTCCCATGCATTTCCACTAGTTCGTCGATTGGATGTTCAACAAGTGTTGTGTTCAACAATCTTCAATATATTGTAGACGTATTGTTGTTGTAAGTTGTTTTCCTCTACCTTTTTGGTTGTTTCATACACACCTAACCACGGATATATATTGTGATAGTTTTGTTTTCTAAATTTATTATTTACTAGATTATGGGTTTAATAGTTCTCTTATTGCAAGGCTAGAGATCCTTCAGTGCAAAGTAAAGTTTTACGCTTTCCCCTTTTCTTTCTGCATGGTTACATACATTCCAAAACATACCAAAATCAAGTATGTCTATACAGTTATTCCTATACATTGTATGCTTTCAAACAAAACCTTTGTTATTTCTTTCTTCTCTTCCTTTAAACAATTTTTTTTGTATTTCATCTGCAGAATTCCGTTTTTAACAGTTTTTAATGAGGCATTCTCTTTTCCTAAAAAAATTATTGGATCCATAAGAGCTCTAAGAAAATGAATATATGTATTAGGAGATAGAAATTTTTTAGCATGTTCACTATTCTTAGGAACTATGCAGTTTCCACTTCTTACACATATATATTTAGCTGTAATAGAGGAATTGTATGAAAAGTATCACAATAACACTTATTTGTTCCTAAATATTATACACAAGAATTCAGTTCCCATGTATTAAGTCAACTAGCTGCACCATTGCCAACCCACGTAATTACCAAGGTCCATGTCGCCTCAAAAATAAAACTGCACAAGTTTTCATCAGCTACGACATTCCCGGCGTCGGCAAATCCCATTCACCCACACCACAATGGCTCTTTTCACAGTATGGATTAATGAAAATGTGCTTTCCCACATGGAAACATTCAATATAGTATTTACTTCCCCCTCCAACCCTGTAAGTTGACGGGAAGATGCATTTGTGCTTCTCCCAACAAACACTTGCCATTCACCTTCCCTGTTACAATGGCACCATTCTCCACTGCCACCAACCCACGTACCTACTTTTGCCCACATCATTGCAAAGGAAAGAAATAGTGCCCTACCCGCTAGAAAATTTGCAACTGCATTCTTCACCATGAAACCCATATTGCCTTAATCAAAAATTCAAGCTACATTGCCTACGAGTAGATTTAATACTCAAATATAGAATTCACAAAAGAGTTATTCCATAATGTTTGCAATAGGCAAAATGAAAAAAAATGCCCCATAGACTACTCTCCATAGTACATGATTCCATGTTCCCACAGTTGCCTTCTTGTCTTCCCAGGCATATATATTTTTTAGGCAAAAGAAAGAAGATTTAACTATTATTTCTTCATCCATATGGAAGGACAATGTGAGCCACATATGCAAAACTGATTTTACAAAATACCCATGTGAAATAACTTACACATTATGCACCACCACACTTTCAAGCCCTCCAATTTACTACAAAATGGATCCATATGTGATGATTTTAACAATAGTCTGCTACCAAACCAACACCATAATGACCCTTTCAATAGGATAACTTCGTCAAAGTATACTTTCCCATATTGCAACATTGAATATAAAGTATACTCTCCCATACTCCAGCATTCAATATTGCATTTACTTCGTTTGCCGCCATCGTGCAACAATAGGAAACATTGGACCTCACACGGAAAAACGCTTTCCATTCACATTCCCCGTACCCAGTACACCATTTTTGACTGCCCCCACCCCACAAAATTACCAATAGCCACATCACCAGATAAAAAAAATAGTGCCCTCATCGACCCCCGATAGATCCCCATCATCGACATTTCCAATTTACTATTGCATTGACGAAAACCATAGTGGTAACTTCAAACAAAAATCCCCAACCCATGTAATTGCTAAGCTCCACCAATCCAATATATATATATATATATATATATATATATATATATATATATATATATATATATATAACATATGTATGTATATATATATAGATGTAATGTATCTATATATATATGTATAGTGTACGTCATGCTAGATGAGTAGTTTGCATAGATAGTTAATTTATTGTCTATGTGTTCTTCTCAAATGTTTGAACTTTTCTGTTATACCAACTGTGGAGATTTAAAAGAGATTATTGTTCTGTATGGATGGAGGAATTGCAATTAAATGTCCTTTCTTTCACTACAAAATATGTTGAGGGTTAGTAATTTGTTTGTCGTTGGTTTATGGTTCTGCTTATTTGTCTCTATTGATCAATGAGGAAGATTTAGGCAGATCCTTTGTTTAAGAGGTAACCTCCAGGCTGTCAGTAAAAGTTGATCCCCATCACCAACATTTCCAATTTGCAGCTGTGTTGACAAAATTCTCAGCAGAGACTTCAAACCAAAACCCCCGACCCATGTAATTGCTAAGCTCCACCCTCATGCCAAAAAAAAATTGCCACTCAGCTTCCACCTATCCTACTAGCCCATCTTTACATATAGAGAACTAGGAAAACTGTAACAGAATTGTATCAACATCAACAAATGTGTGTATCCTTCCAACTTCCCAAATCGATTATTCAAATCTAGTTCCCTAGGGTAGTGCCTATTTTCTCTATGTTATGCAACAATTATATGATCAATGCAATGATCTACACAAAATTCATATAGAACCACAGGCTTAATTGGAAATTTAAGCTACATTGTTTGGCATTCAATATGATGAACAAAATATTTATAGAAAATACTCATGTAAAACGACTTACAGACTTCATAGCACAACAGTTTCAAAATTGTCAGATCCGTTATAGAACGCAGTCAAGGATGACTATTCTTACAATAGCCTCATACACAAGCAACACCACAATGGCTCTTTCGAAAATGCAACTTAACCAATACATTTTCTTACCTTGCCAAGAAAAAGAACGACAAATAACAGTTTGTTATAGGAAGCTTTGAACAGATGATGGAAAAAGAGTATCATGCAACATATTGGTAGAAGCCAAGCAGTCTATGTAACAGTCGTAAGACGTATTAAGATGATACTTAAGATTCAGATGTATGTCACTCTCCAGTGTTTCCCTATTAGTTCTTTTACAATTAGCTTGTTTCTCTATATTATCTAATGGTAAATAGTGGAGCCCAACTTTACAATATATGCATGTATATATATATATGTAACTATATATGTACATGTATATATATGTTTCCATATATGTATATCTATATATATGTATTGTGGTGTAATCGCACAACATGAAGTAAATGCAATATTCAATGTTACAGTGTGGGGAAGTGTACTACAAAATATACTAGAAAATATATTGATTCAGTTGCATTGCCATAAGAGCCATTCTAGCATTATCAATATGTTACAATCACTCCTATCTTAATCTGCAATTAGGAAATAAAATTACCAACCCTAAGCATTGTAATGGAAGAACCTAGATATAACTACTATTGCTCCTATATGGGTATTTTTATATATCAATTAGGGAATTGAGTACATATAAGTATGTGCATATGTATCTGTCTATTTTCCAGGGAACTGAATACAATTTTCCTCTTTGTGTGTAATATTTACTATCAAACAGGTGTTGTTCTAATACCTATTATATAATTCCTCTATTTGTTTTCAATATGTACTATGAAATAATGTAGCTTGAATATTATATCAATATATTTCATGATATCCTTTTCCCCTCATTTGTTTCAAGCTTTACAGATATTGCACGATTAAATGCTCTCTTCAAGTAGAAAATAGCAACTTCAAACAAATAGCCTATCAGCTAAAGATATAAAGTTCAACAAATAAGAGACAATGCAACTATTGCTATCTTTTGCAGCTAAAGCTGCAAGCACATTTAGTCAACTGTTACATATATTACTTGTGTTGTGTGAATATGTTTTATTATATTATTTCCTTTATTGTCCATTCTTCTATATATTCCACTTACCAATTTTTTTCTAACCATCTTCAAATCGTATTATGATTTTTCTTTACTAGGATATCTCTTCTCAGTGTACTTCTTAACCCACAAAAAATGGTACAATGCTATAGAGTCTGGTTCACAACACCCATCTTTCTGCACGTTCCAGTCATTGCACATATATATCAAGACGACTGTGGGTTTAGTGTTTTTTGATTCTATCATTGTATATTTGTTGTTGCTTATACACATAGACACATAAATTCTCAAATGCACTTGCCCATCAAAAAAACATACTCTATTCTATTCATTGTATTTGTCATTGTTTCCAAAACTCCCTTTTCAACATTTTTAGTGCATTACTTATACAAAATTGTTTGCCAATATCCCATGTATTCAAAATCTCCCATTTTATCTCTTTCTATTTACAACAAACAATGCTAACCTATTTTATTCTATGCGTATTTTTTTCCCTTTCTAATGTTGCACAAAAGCATTACACATTGATCTATGTGGCTATGAATAGCAACCAAACACCACTATCATGTGCTTCTAAGCGGACAAACAAACTGTTCATAGAATCACACTGTTTATCCCCAAAAGTCGATGAGAGTGGTGTATGTTGTTCCATTCCACTAAAGCGGGCAATTTTTACAATACTCTACTATTGACCCAACACCACACCACCGACAACATGCATTCTTCCCATGCTCCACGCTGTCATTAAAGAATGCAAGTCAAGTCACTTCCCATATAAGTCGACAAGGACAAGATTTAACTATGATCAAACCATGCATAGAGAATGATTATGTCTTTCAACTCTCCAAAATGGGTATCACGACAAAAATACAAACAAATAACAATGAAGATTTCTTGCACACAACTGTTCGCCAACATGCCATTTATTCAAAATGTTCTGGACATTTTATCTCTTTCTTTTTTTAACAAATATTGATAACCTCTTTTACTTTATATCTAAATTATTTACTTTATAATGTTGGACAGATATATTAGACATTCAAGAAAATTACTGTGTTGTAAATTCTCTATTCTACATCATTTCATGTTGCAACAACTTGGCCCAACCATCTTTTACTTACTCTTCTTATTGTGTGATATATGGTAAGAGTCCTTGAGATTTTCCATGGACCTTACCTAATTTTCTTGCTCAGGGGTTTGGCTAGAGCCCATGAGGCTTCATGATGCCAATATGGTAGGGAGGACAACGAGCGTGGGTTTACTGGTTTTGAAATTTTATCGTCAATATATTTCTTGCTCCTTATATACATGGACAAATAACCCTAGCCTATTTTATTCTATATTTATATTTTCCCCTTTCTAATGTTGCATGAATACAAAAGACATTGAAGAAAATTACTCCACTGTAAATTGTGTATTTCAAGTTACTTGTGATTCTTAAGTGCTCTTCCAATAGTTGTTTTAGAATTTCTTTATTTTTATTTTTGTGTCATATATGCTAAGAGTCCTTGAAATTTTCCATGGACCTTACTTTCCTTTTTGCTCGAGGGTTTGGTTAGAGCTCATGAGGCTTCATGATTCCAATATGGTAGAAAGGACAATGAGCGTGGGTTTAGTGCTTTTGGATTCTATCATCATATATTTGTTGCTACTTATATACATAGACACACAAATTCTCACACACACTTGCCCGTAGAAAAAAAATACTCTATTCTATTCATTGTATTTGTCATTGTTTCCACAATTGTCTTTTCAACATTTTTGGGTAAATGCAAGAAGATGAGTCCACGAAATGTGGAAGTTTTTGCCTTAGGCAAAAAAAATGAAATCGGCTTGCAAAAAAAAGGATCCCATTTTTCAAAACCAAATTCCATTTTTGGAAAATTTTCAAAACAGGATCCCATTTTTTTATATTTCCATTTTGGAAAATTTTCAAAACATGATCCGTTTGAAATTTTTCTAAAATGGAAATGTCCAAAATGAAAGTTTTCAAAACGGGATCCCGTTTTAAAACTTTTATTTTTGAAACTTCCAATTTTTGAAAATTTTCCATTTTCGGAAAGTTTTCAAAACGGGATCTCATTTTGAAAACTTTCCGTTTTTGGTAATTTTCAAAACAGCATCCCATTTCATAGAACCATAAAAAATGATTTTGTATGAAATGGGATCCTGTTTTAAAACGGCATCTCATTTTTTAAATTATGAATTTTTTGGCAGGTTTTTGGTTTGTTTTTTGGTTCGGGAAATGGCTTGGGGACCTGAACCTAAGCTTTGGTGTAATGCCCCGTCTTAATAACCTAAGAATGTTGCAAATGTGTTATAGAAGTGTAATAATTTTTTTTTAAAAGTATTAATACTAAGTTAATTAATTGCATACATTCGTTAAGTTACTAAATGATTCACTACTTTAAGTTTTCCAAAAGTGACTTAAGTATTTCGTATTGCACATAATAATTGATAACATAAAGATAAACATTGCGTAATAATAAATTTCCATTCATGTTCACATAATAAAGTACATACATGTTTTTTCCATACATTGCATTTGATATGATATTACAATACTCATCCAACTTGATGAGGTAGTTCAAATAATAGTTATAAATACAATTACATTATTCACCTCTTATACAATTGAGGAATGTTTTCAAATACAAGTTTACAATATACAATGTTGAAATAAACATAGATCCAAGTGCGAGCTCTCCAACCATGAAGCTCTTGATGCCATGATCAAACTGGGGACCCAACGGAGTAAGGTGCACGTTCCACCCAACCATGTGGTACCCGTAGGTCCACCCCCCGTGCTAGGAGATAGTAATAAGGTTACCTAGACCTAATCTACTAACCCTAGACACTAGTACAAACAATCTATTGGTTACATTACTTCCAGATTCTTGACAATTGAATTTCCTAAAAATAAAAGGTTAACTGTTATTCTAGGTGGAGTGTCATCACAACAATGTAAAGGTTACCCTGGTGTTTCTTC
The DNA here is from genome assembly GCA_007258455.2 of Sequoia sempervirens. NCBI lineage: Eukaryota > Viridiplantae > Streptophyta > Pinopsida > Cupressales > Cupressaceae > Sequoia > Sequoia sempervirens. The sequence continues at coordinate 42,144 of VDFB02321804.1, forward strand.
CTAGGTTCCGGCCCCCAATCCTTGGGTTACCCTGGTAACCTCTTACAAAACCCGGCCCCTATTGCATATTGTTGCGGAATCAAATGTCTTTTAAAGGAACGAGACATTGATTTGCCATTCCAGGCCTTCTCAACTTATACTCATGACTGTAGTAGCTCAAGAGTCATAAGAGAGGCATGCACATCTTGTTAAATGTTTTAATCTATCTGTTGTGCTCTTTAGTTTTCACTGAGTTACTAACTATTTGTAAGTTACCCTGACACCACTTTGTGTGTCGGCCCTTACAAATAGCCACTCCCCTAAACATAACAAAAATATCCTAAGTTCACTATCTAGGGTAAACAAGTGCACAATTCAACATATAAAACCAAATATACCACAATATACATTACAATCCGTTCAGAAAATCGGGTGCACTACCCTAAACTAGTTTAATCACATGGAACCAAAGTCAAATTTATCCCTTTTAAAAGACTGTTGTTGGAAGACTTAAAATCAGATAGAAATAAATCCTTTCTCCCCCCCTCTTTTCCAAAAGAAACGCATAATTAAAAGAGCAATTAAACATCTACCATTTGGATATACTAAATCCTTTCAATCAAAATTTTTGAAGTAAACGAATTATGAAATTAATTAGTCAGTTAATTCATAAACTTTATTTTACATACAATATGATAATTAAATTTACATTTAATCTCAATTTCAAAATCATATTTAAAAGAATGAAATTTTGCTTTCCTTACATAATTCTTTTCATTAGAAACTATCTAATCATAATTTCCATATGTTATCTCATATCATTCAAATCCTTTAAATATAAATAAGCTATTCATAACAATTTAATTAAATATATATATTTTTAAATATAAATATAATTATATATATATATAATCATAATATATATATTCTAAATAAAACTTTATATGTAAAGCAAATTCTAATATATAAATATATGGCACATTAAAAACCAAATTCGTGTTTTATTTAAATCCCATATTTTTAAAAAGAAAATAAAACTAGTCATAATTTTTTTTACACGGCTGCAGCCATTGCTACGGTTCCATTGGAGAGTGGCGCGGCCCTCTCCAGGGCTGCGCCTCCCCAATGGGAGTGGGGAAGGGTTTCGACCCTTCCCCTCCCAACAGTATAATGATATATTTGTTTTAAAATTCACACGAATTTTTTTTTATGGATTTCGCTGGCGGAAATAATTCCGTACGGCGATTTCAAAAAGAAATACCAGAATTAAAATATAAATTTTAACAAAACAATTTGTATATATATATATTAACCTGGGTTTTCATAGAGAATATTTAAAAGAAAAATTTCTACAGAATTCAATAAAGTTTCCACAGAATTTTCTACAGTAAATCTAGAAAATTTACTGTGATTTAAATAAATATTTTTCTCAAAATTTCTTATAATAAAACTGGGAAATTAAGCCATTTAACTGTTTATTTATCAAAGAAATTTCTCAATCATTATTCAGCAAAATTCTTCACTAAAAAGTCATTTTCCCCAATTTCTTTTCTAAAATATTTACAGAGATTTTCAAAATGAATCTTGTTTTTGAATTCATTCTTTTGATTAACTACATTCTTGAAGATTCTTGCATACTATAACAAATTTCAACAGCAAGTTTTTCTACAAACAAATTATCAAGAAAATAAAACTTATTCTTCAAATTCCCTTTTCAAAACAAAGAAACTAAATTTACCAGTAAAATACCTGATATTTAAAGATTGTCTGTAGAATATAATCCTTCAAAACTCCTTCACAACACCAAATCCCAGAAGCTTTAATCAACCACCAAGAACCCTTTGGAGGATCTTCCACTTCCAAAATCAACCAAAATAAAACAGAGAGATTACAACTTCTAAGAAGATTTCAATTTTTTTTAACACAGTAAGAGAATTTTTGCCAAAGTTCTGTTAATTTCCCCGTGAAAAATTTTCAACAACCTCTGTGATTTCCCGAGATCCATAATAACCTCTCATAACAAATTTTTCAACAACCTCATAAAAGCACTGGCACACTTGTCGAGAAGATGCCAAAATTATCTCATCCACTTCTCGGATATCTTTTCCAATTTCAATTTCCAATTTGCATGCAAATAGATTAATTTATTTAATTTAAACTTTTAAAACTCAATTTTAATTTACATGCATTTTATTTTATTTTTATTTTCTAATTTCCAAATACAATTTAATTAATTTTCAAATGCAATATAAATTTCACACATAATAATTTAATATAATTAATTTATTTATTTAATTAAAATAGTTTAATCTTTTTAAGATCAACTATTTAACCAAATAAGCTAATTAATGAATTAAATTATTAAGCAAGTAATTTCTACTACATTTAAACATTAATTAAATATCAATAATTTAAAACACAATATTCCAACATTAAAAATTAACCAAATTTACCTTTTCAAAACGATTTAACCAACAGAAAATACAATACAACCTATGACTCAAAACTAAAAACAAACAAAGTACTATGACCAAGATTAAAGACTAGGCTAGGGTAAACTAGACTACTATCTCCCAATCAACGTATCCGTTGAGTCTTGACATGCTCAGACCTGATTACACAGGTGGAGTCAGTGTCATGTACCTATAAATCCTGCAACCAACAAATAACATGCATACAAATATATATATATATATTAAAGCATTAAACAGATACACCGTGCGGAGAAAATCACAGATATCGCAGGGCACTCGCAAGCGAGTGATGCGATTCTGTTCTCCACACCAATACACTTCACAACAAACTGACGAAATAAATGTTGTTAGTCCATCATAAACATGTACATAGCAAAAACAACTAAAAATAACATCTACGCTAAATCATATCATGTCTGAAAATAATAATCACCAAATAAGTATCATCATGTCACAAAATAATCCACTATCGCTCAAAACCAATGATCAAAATATCCAACAAAACATCATAGGTCTAACAGTATGAAAGCATAACAACAGAAAGCATAAGCATAAATGGAGGGGTACTACATCTTCCCCCCTAGGATCAGGCTTACTCCTGAAAGCCTGCGAACAGATAGGGATAAATTTCCCTCATACGTGTCGCATCCTCCCAGGTAGCTGAAGCCTCATAGCTAGGATCCCATTGGACCCTCACCTGATCAACATCTCGACCCCTGAGACCGAGCGTCTGGTGCTGAAGAATGGCCATAGGATCCAAAGCCAGCTGCCTGTCCTCTACCTGTAACGCATTCCAATCAAGTACATGAGATATGTTGGGATGATATGGTCTAAGAACTGATACATGAAAAACATCATGAATACGAGACAAACTGGGTGGTAAGGCGAGTCGATATGCCACGGGACCAATTCTCTCTAATATCTCGAATGGTCCTATGAAATGAGGCGCAAGCTTAGAGCCTTTTCCATAACGGATTGGACTCTTTCGCGGTTGCACTCAAAGAAACACTCTATCACCAACAAGAAACTGTCGGTCTATCCTATGTGCATCAGCATATTTCTTTTGCCTATCCTGAGCTACTATCAAATGCTCTCTAATACGGTCAACCTGCTGCTCCATTTCTCAAAGCATCTCAGGCCCTAATAACACTCTATCCTCTAGTCGATCCCAACTTAGTGGAGTTTGACAAGGACGACCGTATAATGCCTGAAATGGTGGCATTCCTATGGAACTCTGATATCCGTTGTTGTAAGCGAATTCTACTAAGTACAAGTAATCCTCCCAACGTGATTGTTGGTCCATTACGTACATCCTAAGCATATTCTCTAATATTTGGTTAACTCTTTCAGTTTGACCATCAGTTTGAGGATGATATGCTGAACTAAAGTTCAACTGTGTACCTAGGGCATGTTGTAACGAAGTCCATAAGGCTGAAGTAAATACAGGATCTCTATCCGATATAATCCTACGAGGAATCCCATGCAATCTAACGATATCCTCCATGAATATCCTAGCTACAGATGAAGCATTATAAGATGACCGTACTGGTGAAAAGTGAGCTACCTTGGTCAAACGGTCAACAGTTACCATAATGGCATCATGTCGACGTGATGATGTAGGTAACCCTACTATGAAATCAATGGATATAATATCCCACTTCCATTCGGGAATGAGATGTGGCTGCAATAATCCAGCAGGATGATGATGCTCAGCTTTGACTCGCTGGCATTCAAGGCATCTCAAAACATAATTAGCAATATCTCGTTTCATGCCAGGCCAGAAATACAATTGCCTAAGATTGGCATGCATTTTCTTGACACTTGGATGAGCTGAATACGGAGCTCTATGAGCTTCAGTCATGATTAATGTACGAAGACTCTCTACATGAGGTACATAGATGCGACCTAAATGTCATAATATACCATCCGATTCTAAAACATAACCTGCAAATCGACCTTCTAAAGGTCTACCCGATTCAATCTCTGACTTTGCTTCCTGATATAATCTATCATTAGGAAGTGCAGCTACTATTTGACCTCTCAAATCTACTTCAAGAGTAGTAGCAGAGATCTCATGTCGACGTCGACTAAGAGCGTCAGCCACTATGTTCTCTTTGCCTTGAACATATTTTACTTCGAAATCATACTCACACAAGAACTCCATCCACCGTCGTTGCCTAGCATTCAAGTTAGGTTGCATAAAGATATATTGCAAACTACGCTGATCAGTATGAAGTTCAAAACGATGACCTAATAGGAAATGCCTCCAACGAACTAATGCATGCACTACCGCAGCTAGTTCTAGGTCATGAGTAGGATAGTTTAATTCATGGTCTTTGAGTTTACGAGACTCATAAGCAATCACACGCCTGTCTTGCATCAATACTACTCCCAAACCTTCTAAGGATGCATCCGTACATACTACGAAATCCTTAGTAGGATTAGGAACAATGAGTATAGGCGCATTAGTCAACTTTTCTTTAAGAGTTTGAAAAGCCAACTGATATTGCTCCGTCCACACAAACTTCTTCCCTTTCCTTTGAAGAGAAGTAATAGGATAACCGATCCTAGAAAATCCCTCTACAAACCGCCTATAGTAACCAGCCAGACCCATAAAACTACGAACTTCACCTACATTAGTAGGCGCGGGCCAATCCACAATAGCTTGGATCTTTGAAGGATCCACAGCGATACCTTTTCCAGATATCACGTGTCCAAGGTATTTTATTTCAGGTTGAAAGAAGTCACACTTCTTTAGGTTTGCATACAATTGATTTTCTCTTAAACATTGCAATACCTGTCTCAAGTGTTCTTCATGCTCCTTTATATTCCTCGAATAGACTAAAATGTCATCGAGAAATACCAGGACAAAGCGATCAAGGTATGTACGAAATACACCATTCATTAAACTCATGAATACAGACGGTGCATTCGTTAACCCAAATGGTACTACTGTGAATTCATAATGCCCATAACGAGTTCGAAAAGCTGTTTTATGAATGTCTACTTTAGCTATATGCAATTGATGATAACCAGACTTCAAATCAATTTTAGAGAACACATTAGCTCCCTTAATTTGATAAAAAAGATCATCGATTCTAGGCAAAGGATAACGATTCTTAATCGTAACCTTGTTCAATTGATGATAGTCAATGCACAACCTAAGAGATCCGTCCTTCTTCTTTACGAAGATAACAGGTGCTCCCCAAGGGGAAACACTTGGACAAATAAAACCCTTTTCTAAAAGTTCTTCTAACTGAATATAAAGTTCCTCTAACTCTTGAGTCATCATTCTATAAGGAGCTCTAGATATAGGTTCAGCTCCAGGAACTAGATCAACTCTAAAGTCAATATCCCTCTTCGGTGGCATTCCAGGAATGTCATCGGGAAACACATCTACGAATTCCCTAAGAATAGGATGATCATCTAGAGATACCTCTCGACTCTCACCCTCATCTAAATCGATAACTGTTGTTGCAAACAGTTGACATCCCTGACGAAGACATCTCTTTAATTGCATAGCATATATCATCCGCAAGGAGATAGGTCTATGAATACCTACGATTTCCACTTCACACCTAAATCATTAATGCAACTAACTATCTTAAGTCGATAGTCAATTACAGCATGATAAGATGCTAACCAATCCATGCCTAGTACTATGTCGTACGATCCTAAGGGTGTAACATATAAATCTACTAAGGTAGTTAACGTACCAATTTTAAGTTCACAGTTATGTACTAAGTTTTCTACTGCTACTTTCATACCTGAGGCGAATTCAACTTTCCATTTACCACCTTGCTTTACTGCCACAAGACCACAACGGTCTACAATGGTCGGTGAAATAAAGGAGTTAGTGGCTCCAGAATCAAAAAGTATAGAAATACTAACACCATTTAACTTACCTGAAGTTTCGACCACCGTATTCTGGTGATCAGCTTGGCGGTCATTAACCACAACATATACAGTATGTGCTCGTCCAACATCTCCGACTGTAGGCTCTGAAGCTGTGGGTCGAGACCCATAACTAGAAGGACCTCTCATCGGACACTACCTAGCTATGTGTCCCTGCTGCCCACATGAATAACAACCTGTACCTCTGCTGAATCCTCTGCCACCCGAAGGTGCATTGGATTGCTGATAACTACCCCTAGTAATGGTAGACTGAGCACTTTGTGCAGGCTGATCCTGCCTATTGCGCTTATTGTGCCACCAGTTACGACCCTTTCCTGTTTGAGGACTGTTTTGTTGTTGTGGTTGAGGGTTATTGTTCTTTTGAGGTGTTCTTTGTTGTTGTTGCTGCCCACCCTTTGTGGGTGTCTGTTGGTTCTTAGAAGAACCACCTGTCTGTGCCTGTCCACCCCGTGGACTAAAACTTGTTGTAGGAACACTCCCAAAATGCACTCCTGTGTGCCCACCTAAAGCCATAATAAGGTTCTCCTCAACTATGCGAGCCTTCTCCACCGTGACGTCCATATTCTTTGGCTCAAAGACTCGGACAGCACCACTGATGCGGGCATTCAGACCCCTGATAAAGTGTTGTACTAACATAGGTTCATCGTCACCAATACCAGCATACTGCTTGAGTTTGTAGAACCTACGTTCGTATTGCTCTACAGAAAGAGCTAACTGACGTAGATCGTGGAACTCATCAGCCTTATGCTGCCTCCAATGTTCCGAAAGGAACCCAGCTCTGAACCTCTCGAGAAACATCTCCCAAGACACATAACCAATATCCAAATGGAGCTTCTGCTCCTCTAGGCGCCACCATGTAGAGGCGAATCCTCTCAAGTGCATAATAGTGCATCTGGCACGGGTATTGCTACCGTAAGGGTGCATGGCAAAGCATCTACCCAAATCTAGTAGCCAGGTCTCTTCCTCTAGGCCTCCTCCTGAACCATCGAAGGTAGGAGGGTGTGCTCTTAGTAGATCCCTCATATGACCTGCAATGATGGCATCCTGATGTGCTATGTCCTCTACTCTCCTAGGGGATCTATCCCTCTCTCTGAAAACCTCATGCTCATCTGCCTATCTAGGTCCAAGACGAGCTAGGACCTCCTCTAATAGTGGACGTATCTGAGAACCCTCTACTGCTAACTGTACGGGATTCTGTTCCTCATTTCTTTGACCTATTTGTTCTGCCTAATCACTGTGGTGAGGGCTAGGAGGGGGAGTAACCTGAGGGATTGGCCCTCGGCCTCCACCTCGACCTCTACCATGACCTCTTCCTCCTCGCCTAGGCATGTTCCTACACATAACAATTACGAGTCTTAGATACTATTCAACCAAGGCTAACAGTTGTGACACTACGTACTAGGTCAACCTAATGGGCTCGAGATTACCCAGAGCGTCCAGTGTTTGTAACTTGGCTCTAATACCAATCTGTAATGCCCTGTCTTAATAACCTAAGAATGTTGCAAATGTGTTATAGAAGTGTAATAATTTTTTTTTTTAAAGTATTAATACTAAGTTAATTAATTGCATACATTCGTTAATTTACTAAACGATTCACTACTTTGAGTTTTCCAAAAGTGACTTAAGTATTTCGCATTGTGCATAATAATTGATAACATAAAGATAAACATTGCATAATAATAAATTTCCATTCATGTTCACATAATAAAGTACATACATGTTTTTTCCATACATTGCATTGATATGATATTACAATACTCATCCAACTTGATGAGGTAGTTCAAATAATAGTTACAAATACAATTACATTATTCACCTCTTATACAATTGAGGGATGTTTTCAAATACAAGTTTACAATATACAATGTTGAAATAAACATAGATCCAAGTGTGAGCTCTCCAACCATGAAGCTCTCGATGCCATGACCAAACTGGGGACCCAACAGAGTAAGGTGCACGTTCCACCCAACCATGTGGTACCCGTAGGTCCACCCCCTGTGCTAAGAGATAGTAATAAGGTTACCTAGACCTAATCTACTAACCCTAGACACTAGTACAAACAATCTATTGGTTACATTGCTTCCAGATTCTTGACAATTGAATTTACTACAAATACAAGGTTAACTGTTATTCTAGGTGGAGTGTCATCACAACGATGCAAAGGTTACCTTGGTGTTTCTTCCTAGGTTCCGGCCCCCAATCCTTGGGTTACCCTGGTAACCTCTTACGAAACTCGGCCCCTATTGCATATTGTTGCCAAATCAAATGTCTTTTAAAGGAACGAGACATTGATTTTCCATTCCAGGCCTTCTCAACTTATACTCACGAATGTAGTAGCTCAATAGTCATAAGAGAGGCATGCACATCTTGTTAAATGTTTTAATCTATCTGCTGTGTTCTTTAGTTTTCACTGAGTTACTAACTATTTGTAAGTTACCCTGACACCACTTTGTGTGTCGGCCCTTACAAATAGCCACTCCCCTAAACATAACAAAAATATCCTAAGTTCACTATCTAGGGTAAACAAGTGCACAATACAACATATAAAACCAAATATACCACAATATACATTACAATCCGTTCAGAAAATTGGGTGCACTACCCTAAACTAGTTTAATCACATGGAACCAAAGTCAAATTTATCCCTTTTAAAAGACTGCTGTTGGAAGACTTAAAATCAGATAGAAATAAATCCTTTCTCCCCCCCTCTTTTCCAAAAGAAACACATAATTAAAAGGGCAATTAAACATCTACCATTTGGATATACTAAATCCTTTCAGTCAAAATTTTTGAAGTAAACGAATTATGAAATTAATTAGTCAGTTAATTCATAAACTTTATTTTACATACAATATGATAATTAAATTTACATTTAATCTCAATTTCAAAATCATATTTAAAAGAATGAAATTTTGCTTTCCTTACATAATTCTTTTCATTAGAAACTATCTAATCATAATTTCCATATGTTATCTAATATCATTCAAATCCTTTAAATATAAATATGCTATTCATAACAATTTAATTAAATATATATTTTTTAAATATAAATATAATTTTGTATATATATATATAATCATAATATATATATTCTAAATAAAACTTTATATGTAAAGCAAATTCTAATATATAAATATATGGCACATTAAAAACCAAATTCGCATTTTATTTAAATCCTGTATTTTTAAAAAGAAAATAAAACTAATCATAAATTTTTTTACACGGCCGTTGCCATTGCTACGGCGCCATTGGAGAGTGGCGCGGCCCTCTCCAGGGTTGTGCCTAGTAGCCGAATGGCTGCTGTGCGCAGCCATGGGGGGTTGCGCCTCCCCAATGGGAGTGGGTAAGGGTTTCAACCCTTCCCCTCCCAACAGTATAATGATATATTTGTTTTAAAATTCACACGGATTTTTTTTTATGGATTTCGCCAGCGGAAATAATTTTGTACGGTGATTTCAAAAAGAAATACCAGAATTAAAATATAAATTTTAACAAAACAATTTGTATATATATATTAACCTGGGTTTTCACAGAGAAATTTTTTTTAAAAAAAATTTCTACAGAATTCAATAAAGTTTCCACAGAATTTTCTACAGTAAATCTAGAAAATTTACTGTGATTTAAATAAATATTTTTCTCAAAATTTCTTATAATAAAACTGGGAAATTAAGCCATTTAACTGTTTATTTATCAAAGAAATTTCTCAATCATTATTTAGCAAAATTCTTCACTAAAAAGTCATTTTCCCCAATTTCTTTTCTAAAATATTTACAGAGATTTTCAAAATGAATCTTGTTTTTGAATTCATTCTTTTGATTAACTACATTCTTGAAGATTCTTGCATACTATAACAAATTTCAACAGCAAGTTTTTCTACAAACAAATTATCAAGAAAATAAAACTTATTCTTCAAATTCCCTTTTCAAAACAAATAAACTAAATTTACCAGTAAAATACCTGATATTTAAAGATTGTCTGTAGAATATAATCCTTCAAAACTCCTTCACAGCACCAAATCCCAGAAGCTTTAATCAACCACCAAGAACCCTTTGGAGGATCTTCCACTTCCAAAATCAACCAAAATAAAATAGAGAGATTACAACTTCTAAGAAGATTTCAATTTTTTTTTAACACAGTAAGAGAATTTTTGCCAGAGTTCTATTAATTTCCCCGTGAAAATTTTTCAACAACCTCTGTGATTTCCCGAGATCCATAATAACCTCTTGTAACAAATTTTTCAACAACCTCATAAAAGCATTGGCACACTTGTCGAGAAGATGCCAAAATTATCTCATCCACTTCTCGGATATCTTTTCCAATTTCAATTTCCAATTTGCATGCAAATAAATTAATTAATTTAATTTAAACTTTTAAAACTCAATTTTAATTTACATGCATTTTATTTTATTTTTATTTTCTAATTTCCAAATACAATTTAATTAATTTTCAAATGCAATATAAATTTCACACTTAATAATTTAATATAATTAATTTATTTATTTAATTAAAATAGTTTAATCTTTTTAAGATCAACTATTTAACCAAATAAGCTAATTAATGAATTAAATTATTAAGCAAGTAATTTCTACTACATTTAAACATTAATTAAATATCAATAATTTAAAAAACAATATTCCAACATTAAAAATTAACCAAATTTACCTTTTCAAAATGATTTAACCAACAGAAAACACAATACAACCTATGACTCAAAACTGAAAACAAACAAAGTACTATGACCAGGATTAAAGACTAGGCTAGGGTAAACCAAACTACTATCTCTTGATCAACGTATCCGTTGAGTCTTGACACGCTCAGACCTAATTACACAGGTGGATTCGGTGTCATGTACCTGTAAATCCTGCAACCAACAAATAACATGCAAACAAATATATATATATTAAAGCATTAAACAGATACACCATGCGGAGAAAATCACAGATATCACAGGGCACTCGCAAGCGAGTGATGCGATTCTGTTCTCCACACCAATACACTTCACAACAAACTGACGAAATAAATGTTGTTAGTCCATCATAAACATGTACATAGCAAAAACAACTAAAAATAACATCTACGCTAAATCATATCATGTCTGAAAACAATAATCACCAAATAAGTATCATCATGTCACAAAATAATCCACTATCGCTCAAAACCAGCGATCAAAATATCCAACAAAACATCATAGGTCTAACAGTATGAAAGCATAAGCATAAATGGAGGGGTACTACATTTGGACCTGGTTTGACCTGCAACTTGAAGGTTCTATTAATGTCACAGGAAAATAGTGACTTTTGGACATATCTTTGAAGACCTATTTTGCAGATTTTTTTACGAAATTAAAACCCATTAGAGATGAGACAGTGCAAATTCCAAATATGTAATTTTTTTAATAATTTGATTATTTTTTCTATTTTTCAATTAATTTATAATGAAACTAGTCCATAAACTTGAATTATCAAGTTTTTAAAGTATTTTAATAACTTTTGATCAACATAACATTTTGACAAGCGGATTGCACGAGAAAAAACTTCAAACAATTCTTTTCAATTTTTAAAAAAAAAACAAAAAATGATAAGTTTAGGTCATCTTATGTGTGTCATACACAACGATTTTTCAAAATGACAAATATGCTTAATAAAATTTTAACAAAAAGAATATTCTATAAAAAAATTACAAAAAAATATGGAAAACAAGCTTCAGTGAGTCACAAATCTTTTCCCAAAAGGATTTAGAAAAATATGGATGTCGTACACGTGCATGGTATGGTATAAAAAAGTGACTTATAAACAGTGGTTTTTAGAAACGCCTATTGAAACTCAATTTGCACAATCTGGGTATTGAAATAAATTACATATTTCGAAACTAGACTCCGAGTACTACATTTTATGACTAGTGACCTTTTTGAAGATTCCATCTCTAAGTGCTTCAAATTTTAAGGTCAAATGTGTCAAATTCTAAAAATTAGGGAAAACACTTCCACTTTTTGGCCAAAAAGTGGACTCAACTTCTTGCTAGCACCCTTTTAGTAGACTACTTATACACAATTGTTTGCGAGTATCCCATGTATTCAAAATCTGCTATTTTATCTCTTTTTTATTTACAACAAACAATGCTAACCTGTTTTATTCTATGTCTATCTTTTGCTTTATAATGTTGCACATAAGCAATAGGCATACAAGGGAATTACTGTATTGTAAATTGTCCATTTCATATTCTTTCCTACTCCAACAAGTTGATCCAATGCTGCTCACTCTTGTTGAACACCACCAACATGACATGTAAGTACAAAACCTTCCTATTATCAATAAATAGATTTCGTTAACCAACCGTAAATATTGTTAATTGATCCGCTTACCTTCTTTTGCAATGAAATGTGATTCTGCCAAGAATATAACTTTCCACGTAGGCAATTAAGTGTACTCAATGATATGCTATGTGATTCAAAAAAATGAAACTATTCTTTGCTAATGACCATCTTCCTTTTGTAGGTGGAAATTTGCATAATTATAATCATCAAATATGCTCTTCATTGGATAGATATTGGCATAGAACATATTTCAGTTAAACTAGTGGATATGAAGAGCCAAAAGTAGCGATCTTGCCCTATAAGGTGTGCAGCAAAATGTTATAAAATCCATGGCATTTTCCATGTCTTTAAATTCCATGACGTTCATCATGAAATTATAAGTTATGGAATTTTCCATGGGTTTTATAACATTTCAGACTGCAGACCCTGCAGGCCAAAAGTGCTATGGTGTGTACATGTTGGATTTTCCACGTGGTGATTCTTTCAATTCAATGCTACATATACATTCGCTTCAACATGGGTGCTCTAGAATGTTTTTTTACCTCTCCCAACTATATAATGCTAGCATGTTAGTAAATAGATTCATTCGACCAGTCGTAAATACCATAATTATTTTTACTTTGCCATTGTCTTTGATCGTTTTGCACATATACTTAGTTACATTTAATGCTTCCTTTTTTATTCCAATGGGTTTAGTACATCTTTTTGGAAGTGATATAAATCATTGTTTGATTAATTTAATATTCATGTCTTTGGTTCTCTGTTTATTGTTGCTTTTGATACCAGGCTGAAGGGGTCTAACATTGATGCATTGCAAAATGTGTGAGAAAGTATATTTATTAAGTTGCATTGTCGGGAGAGCCATTGTGGTGTTGGTTTTATAGCACATTATTTATTCTTCATGCCTTTCGTTTGGTTCTTATTGTTCCTATTGATAGCAAGTTGTGGGGTTTTATATTGATTAAGATGCATTGTGCAAATAGCGAGTGTGGTGCTGCTTAAACAACAGACCATTGTTAAAATTATCGCGTTCTGCTCTAGCTTCCAATTTCACATCATTCATGTTTCCCTTACATACATATATGTATATGCACAAATTCTTGTATAAATTTACTATTGTGCTTTTCGTATTGCCTCAAAACAAGGCATCGCTTGTCATTCGAATAAAATAATATTGGATGTTGAATTTCCACGGTATCTCTTGTGCATGTTTCATTCTTCTCTTCCTTAGGGTTCTCGATATAGGCCATGCTCCCTCATTATGCCATTATGGTAGGAAGACAAACAAGCATGGCTTTTTTAGTTCTACATTTAACGCCATACACTTGTTCTTACATATATATATATATGTCTAGACAAATTGTTGTATACATTGGTGACATCTTTATAATGTTCCTTGCAAACAATATGCAAATTCTAATTCAATTAAAATACCTTGAAAAAGTATGCATGTTGTTCGAATCCTAGAATTATGGAGTTGATACTACTTATAACATCTTCACTTTTTTGCAAAAGCCACTTTTGATGTCCATTATAACTAAACTAATGGAATCACTTTTCCAAAAGACATAAGTATACTAATTGAATCACTTTTTCAAAAGCATACTTGTTAATTTGATGTTAGGAAGATAACACATAATGTAAAATTTGGTAGCCACTTTGTAACTAGTAAATCCTATTCCTGAACACAACAACCATCTTCCCATTTTAAGGAATCAAACAATTGATTTACCTGTACAAAAACATCAAATATACACTTTATTGACACAAAACATATAGTACCTTAAATTTTGGACAAAGATTATAATTATTAAGAAAACCAATACTTTACAAATTTCAATTGTATTCAATTGAGAAAATGTGATTTATAAAGAAAAAATTTATTTAAAAATCATTTTCCTACTATTACTTAAGAAAACTAATACTTTACAAATTTCAATTGTATTTAGTTTAGAAAATGTGATTTATAAAGAAAAAAGCAACAATAAATAGACAACAAAACACATGAACAATAAATTAATGGTTTCTGTGAAATTCCCATCGAGAACAACTTACAGATTGCATGCCACAATAGTTTAACAACCCTCCAACTTGCTAAAAAATAGAGCCGACGCCGATAATTTTTATAGTGGTCTGGTTTCAAACCCACACCATAATAGCTCTTTCAACAATACAACTTAATCAAAGTATGCCACACAAAATGGTAGGTGTTTGCTGATATGCTCATTGAGCATATTCATTGTTCTAATATAACGATGTCAATTGTTTTGGCTGCCTTGCGAAATGAGAAACTCTAGTGTTTATGTTATTTAATCCACAACTTCAAGCTTGCAATCTATTAGTACTCATATCTACCTTATGATAATTAAATCATAATTAATCAATTGATTCATCAACTAGACAAAAATATCAAATATAAATGTACATCTAGGCCTAACAACTATTATAGTATAATACATATAAAATTATATAAATCATTTTAAAAGAATTATTGTAACTAAAAATATTCATGATTAATTGCTTCAAATTCAAAAAATCTTATCGTCATTCACCTCCTCTTATTCCATATTCAATTATTAACATGCTTTCCTTCTTCTGACTTTCTCTAATACTTGCAAATATTAACAACATCCTTCCTTGCCCCCCACTCATTACCGATTTGCAGTAGTCTCCTATCCCAATTGTTAGATACAAATTGGTGTCACACCTTATCTAGATAGCAATAGAATTACAAGTGCAGATGCCTATACCTAATTCCCATCTCTCGTCAAAAAACACATGCATACTAAAACTTTAATTTCCAAAACTATATAAATATACTAATTATAAAAAGTACTCAATATTGAACATCTTCCTTTCATGGAAATAATGTATACTTTTTTTGTCCAATATTAAAAAATATAAACATGTTTGATGACCCTTACAAAAAAATTCCATTGAATTCAAAATTAAATGATTAATTGATTCAAAAGGCTACACAAAAACTAACAATATACATGTGCATTTGTTGCCATTAAATATAAAATTTAAATATTCTTGCTAGAAGAAACAATTATTTTAAATTTATTATTTAATTTAATTTTTAAGTTCCCACTTTTAAACAAATTTCAAAATTGATTTCAAAATTCTCTAATAGTGTTAACTAAAATCTATACAAAATGTTCCTCGTGATTATTTAATTCATACAATCTAACTCATCCATTTCATTCATGGTCACCTTTCCATGCAAATAAAAAGCTTCAACCCTCCTCACCACAAACGTTCCTCACCGCGGTGGGCCCCTATCAGGCTGATTGTTGCATGCCTATGCATACGACTGTTAGTTAAGGTTGTTTGATATACGTTATCATGGAATTTCGGGGAGATTTCTCGAGGTTTCTTGATTGCTTCTGACATAGTAAGGGAAAAAATCAGATTAATTAAATAATGTCAAATTAATTTAGATGAATGCTTTTGGATTGGAAATAATAAATGTTAAATTAAATATAAAAAATAAATGAATTTAAATGTGATATTTAGTTGGATTTTTAAGTGAAAAAGTACATTAAATTCAATGAATCAATTGATTGTAATACTAATTTTTTAGGGCTTGTTCAAAAATTGTCTAATAATCTTCAAATTGACTAAACTTTGATCTAGCTTATCTACATGAGTGTGGAATTGATAACAATGAGTGTGAAATTATACATAATGCACAAGTATGATTATAAGGAATGAGAATGACCTACATAAAGCTAAGTGTTAGAATTTTCTTGCCTTAATCTTTTGCTATTTAAGTCTTGGTAAGAGTTGGCATGACATTATTTAAAAATATTATTAAGGAATCTATTGAATTTTAAGGATCATATTTTTCTTAGTAAGACCACCAACAGATTGACTTTATAGCTTAGAGTGAAAGATCAAAGAGAACAAATTGACATGCATTGGTTCCTAAGATGATGTCACAAACATATAGTGTAGAATACAATAGATTCTACTTTAAATTTGTTTTAGATTATTGTGGAATAGAGACATTAATTCTCTAGAGTAGGCTAAGGATACATGATGATTATCCTTAGCAAAATGTATCCTTCAATCTTGATCATGATAGACATGATCAAATGACTACCAAATCCAAACCAAAGCCTTATCTATGTAGTTTAAATTTTAATGGACTTGTTCAATTATAGATCCATTAAAAATTAAAATACATGTGCTTTTTCATGACACTTTTTTAACATTAAGAACATGTATTTACAAATAAATCAAGAAGTTTGTTAGATCACAAGATATAATTTCTCTTATGTAAATCTCCATGATTAAGTTGACTTTACAACTATGTAGAAGATAACACTCTTGAAACATCCAAATTTTCTAAACTAATTTGATATAAATTTAAATTTATTTAAATAATTTTAAATAAAATTCTCTTAAAATAATTGTTTCTCCTCAATGCATAAAATTGTTCAATGATATTGAGATTATAATATTGACAACATTCAAATTCTTGATCACATAACCACCACAATCAAATTTGATAATAATCAAATACTTTCTCAAGAATCCATGATATGATGGTTATTTATTATTTGAGCAAGGTAAGCATCTCTCATCCCTCTTTTATCCCTTACATTTAAGTCTTAACTTTATTAATTTATGTATCGTAGTTACTTGATGTTTGATCATACAATTAGACATAAATTAATGTACATAAAAAACATTCCATATAAATAACATTCTATTTTTTTCCAATGTAAGTAGAAAATGTTTTTACTTGTTGGGTATGTGCAGCATCATCATGGAAAAAATAGGCCCTTAAGTGGCAAAAAATTCAGAAAAATCAGAGTTAGGTAACTTGATGTAAAAATTTGAATAAGTTATCTATATTATTTCAAAAATATGTAAGAATAGAATCTTTAGCAAATTGAATCTAGTTTCTAAACTACTAGGTTTTTTTTTGTTAAAATCTATTTGGTGAAAATTTGAAATTTTAATGGAGTAGTAGTTAAATTTTAGGGAAAAATAAGAAGTAGGTGTCTGTCTGACCACCCTAACCACAATAAAATGATAATATTTTTTCATAAGATTTTAGAAATAAGTAGAGGACTCATGTCCGGATGTGATGCATATTTTTTGTAATTTTTTTCCAAGTAAATAATTAATTATGAATTTTTTATTACAACTTTTAAAAATATAAAAACTTGTATGTCGACCACCTTAACTTGCTCAAAAATTCATGAAATTCAATTTTTCTTTTTTTAATCCTATAGTATGCAAAGCATAGAATGTGACACATGTTTTGGATTCAAAAAATGTAATACTATTTGAAAGCTATAGATGTTTTTCAATCAGTATCAATCGGACTTTATTTGTAATTCAAATAGAAAATGAATAATAATTATTTATTAAATTCAAAGTAAAGCATAATTTGTATTGGTGGAAAGTTGAGAATATCCTTTAAAAACCCTTTTCATTTCATCAAATTTGGGTAAAAAAAAATCATTAGCCACACACCCTACAAATACCCATCATATTGCCACTTTTTGGCCCATCATGATCCTGCACATACCTTGTCACACAAATTGTTATAATTTCTAGACCTTTAATGCATATTATTTTTGTAGGGTTTTAATTCTATTCTTAGTGGTACAACTGTTGGTTCCCGCCTTTGATGTCCTGAAGTCCGAAATGGTATGTGAGATTGTTGGCCCTAATTCCCCTTGGTACCAAGATATCTATGACTAATTACATTCCCAAACCCTACCACCTAACCTCTCCAACGATCAACGCAAGTCCTTCATCCACAAAGTTGCTCACTATGCCATCATCAATGATACTTTATATAGATGTAGCTTTGAAAACACCTTACTCAGATGTCTTGAAACTAACAAAGCACACACTATCTTACACAATACACAAAGGTATATGTAGAGCCCATTCTAGTGGTCTGATCCTAGCTAAAAAGATCATACGATTGGGATACTATTGGCCTACAATGGAGGACGATGCCTATCATTTTGTGTTGACATGTCAACAATGGTAGATACACAACGACCTCATTCATGCACCTACACAGGATTTGCAACCCATCACTTCACCATGACCCTTTGCTCAATGGGGACTTGACCTTGTAGGAAAAATTCATCCCACCTCATCAAATGGCCATAAGTTCATCATCACCACCACCGAATGCTTCACAAAATGGGTTGAAGCCATCTCTATGACATACATCACCAATAAAAAATCTCTAAATTCATCCTCAATTACATCATATGTCAGTATGGTGTCCCCTAAACCATCATCACTGACAACGGTATTCCCTTCAAAAATTAGGATGTCCATGAGTTATGTGAGAAATTCCACATTTAACATCGCTTTTCCACACCATATTACCCGCAAGGCAATGACCAAGCTGAGGCATCCAATAAGACCATAATCAAAATTCTTAAAAAGACTATCAATGATGTTGGTCATGACTAGCACATTCAGCTTAACCTTTCCCTATGGGTGTATCGCACGAGCATCCACACACCCACTGGCACCACTCTGTTTTCCCTAGTCTTTGGTTCAGAGGCTATTCTCCCTATCGGCGTCAAAGTCCTCTCCCTACGGGTCTCCATGAAAGGGCTTGTTGATGAGGAGGAATATTGTATATCCCAGTTGCATGAGTTAGAATTGCTTGATGAATGTAGATAGAGGGCCTTGACTCATCTGCATGCATATCAAAACCACCTTTTCCATAATTACAACAAAAGGGTTTTGATTAGACACTTCGACATTAGTGACTTAGTGTTGATGGAGAATCTAAAAATTCAAGTAGAACGTGAGAAACCCAACAAGTTTGAGCCCAACTGGTTGGGTCCATATGTCATAACAACATCTTTTGGTTCTAGCACTTATCAGTTGTCCACACTTGAAGGGGAACCTTTGTTTGAGCCTATCAACAACTTACACCTGCACAAATTCTATACATAGCTTCATAATGCCATGGTAAAACCATAAAAATACAAAAAAAAGAAAAAAAATTACCTTGATGAAAACTTGGAAAATAGGCATATTGCTGACAACAAAAAAATCAAAAAATCATGGAAATAGTAAAGAGAAATAATTCGTCCAATAGTGAAAACCACTTTGGTAGCACTTTGGATAAGTACCATGGTGAAAACCTAACAAATAGGCACCATGTGTATTCAGTCTTTGCTCCATCATCTACTGTTACTCTACCTGGTCTTCCACTGACCCTAATCCATAATAGCACCTTTACTCTCCACCATCTTTGTGTCATCCATCATAAGGCTCGATCATCTTTATCATGAATTTCAAGTGGTTGACATCTTGCATCCTTTCTCCTCCCTCTTCCGTTCATAATAAACCTCTGTCCCATCCCATCCCTAATGGTTAGTCTTATATTTGACTGGGGGTATTTACTAACACTTGGTTTCATTGGATTCTACACTTGTCATTGGAGGTTAGCATATTAAAAAAATAAAAAATAAAAACATGCAAAAAACACAAAAACATCCAAATAACTTCCAAAATCCCAAAAGCAGAGTTAGAGTTAGTCAGGTTAGTCTTCTCATTGTCAAACTATGTTGCCTCTACAATTGGACATAAGAAAGGCTATTTGTCGATGTGCCCTTGAGGCATTAGGTCAGTCCTTTAGGAATTGTCAAATAAAATCATGATTTAGTCCTTCATCATTGAAACAAAGTCAAGAGTCATGTCAAACTATGAGGTCTCTGAGTGTATGATGTAGGAAAGGCCATTAGTCGATGAGCCCCAAAGACCACCTAGGCTAGTCCTTTAGGGTTCGTCATGTCGATCAAATAAATCAGACATAGTCAAGCTCGAATACAAAATAGTCATTGAAATGTCAACATTCAAATCGTGAACCAACATACAACATAGTCCAATCAGTCATCAAGTCAAAAATTAGTTAATTTTCCAAAATAGTGTCAACCTAGTCATTTTATGGTCTCCTTCAAGATATATGTCTTTCTTGGAATTGGAGCCCATCAAAATTTCATTTTCCTTTTTAGGATGTGTCTTTCCTGATGACAGGTTCTGTCACATCATCATTAGCCTTTTCAAGATGTGTCCTTCCTGATGAAAGGTACCGTCCAACCATCAAAATTGTCAAACTATCAAACCGTCCAACAATCAACCCTCGACAAACAAATATTGGCAAACACATTGAATGGATGTTGACTTTGTCAGTCTATTTTGTCTTATCCTTTTATTGTTTAGTCTCTTGGTCATGTTACTAGCTACCTCGAGGATGTACCATGGAGGATTTAGAGGTGTGATGATTTCTCATGACTTGATTTTCATTGATTGTTGTCTTTGGTGTGTCTTGACAAAAAGACTGGGGCAACTTAGCACTTAGTATGAGTTAGGAGATTCCTTGTCTATGACTATCTATTTTTTGCAAGTGGATGACCTTGCACACCTTGGTTTATGTCATATCATGGTGTTTGTTGTCCATTTGTCACATTTTACTGCTTAATAATGATTATGCAACACCCTTAATGTTATTTGGAATTTTTTTGAAGTATTCCTTTTTTGTCCTAACATCCATGTCTTTCACGCTAACATTTCTTCTATTCCTTCATCCTTTAGTCTTCTAATCCATTTCAAGAGCACACTCGTGTTCTTTGAACCCACCTGTCCTCTTCAGGGGGCATACCACTACCTCCTCGTCATCCTTCCTCTCCCTACTTTTACACTGGGGCATATTGTTGACTTCTTTCTTTGACACAACGCAATAAACTACATTATGTCAAAGACGGGAAAAATGTAGACACATAAAAATGACCTAGACTCACAAACTATATTTTTCTATGACAACCATGCTTCTCCCTCACATAATCAAAGTATTAATTATTCCTCTATGATTTATTTTTATTTATTTTTTATAAAAGGGGTAAAAACTTTATTGAAAATCAGATAAGAACATTATAGCCAAAACAAAGGGAGCACGCCCCATAAATCAAAAGAAGCAACAAAGCAAGTATAGAAAAAAAATCAACTATCTTCTAGTATCCTTTGATCCTCTTCAAGGAATCTATCCAAATCCTGCCATAACTCAGGTGAAACCTGCATCCAATCCTCGATCTTCCAGCCAGTATCATGCTTAGAAGCCCATTTAGCCAAGCAGTTAGCAACTTGATTCCACTCCCTCGGGATATGATATTCCTCTATGATTATTTAAATAAATGAATTACATTTATTTATTTAAATACTTCACTAATCAATCCTTCTTCCCTTAAATAATTAAATAAAATTTTAATTTATTTAATTACTTTTTTTCATTTCCACCTACAATTAAATAATTATATTAATTATTTAATAACATTATCATTTATCTTTCAATTAAATAAAATTATCCATTTAACCCACTTTTCATCCCACAAGTAAATAATTAAAATAATTATTTATTGTCTTTTGTCTTATTCCCATTTATGAATTAAACCATTATTTAATTCCAAAAGTCAACTTTCCTCCATAAATCAAATAACTTCTATTATTGTTTTATTTTCCAACTACCTCTTTTTCTCCACCATTGATTTAATTACTTTCAATTAAATCTCAACCCTTCATTTCAAATCTTTCACTAAATTTGACCTAATGTTTCCCTAACCCTAATACTCCTCATCACATTGAATTCTATCATTTGATCTTAGGGCTTTATCAACTTCTAATCCTGACCATCCATTGTTAATTTGACATTCTTTAAAAAGGTCTCCCTCAAGTCATTTTTCATTCATACACACAACATGCTTCAGAATTTCTTAATACTTGAGCATATAATACTTCAATATTTTGTTGATCTTAGTCAGAGGCTATAGTCATTTTTTATGTTTCTTGCTTTCCATTGTGCTCTATTGTTGATTGGGATTTAATCTGTTATTCTATTTGCACTTAACCTACAAATTTCTCCTTAATACATGAATTATTGAAACTAAATTTCTTATTGGCAACATTCCCTTTTTTTATTGTCTACCCTAAATCATAAGAATTCATGAATATCTGATTAAAATATCCTCCATAAGGTTCTTCCTTTATCCATAAATTTTTAGAGTGAAACAAGTGAGTGAGGCACATTGATCTAGAGTTGGAAAAAAATAGATCATTATTAATCCACTTTCCCTACTAGTTGGCTTTAGGTCCTATACATCCACAATACTCATGAAACACCTATCGGAAGAAGGGTCCCCTATAAAAACATCACACACTTTTCAAAGGTTGAGAAAGGCTAGGATCCATAATTTATTTTTTCCTCAACAAATATTTTTCTCTAATTGATCAAACAATTAGGAGCAAATTGACTAGCCTTGTGATGAAATTGACACCAAATAAAAGATCCTTTGTAGTCAATATATTGCACCCACTTATAAATTTACATAAAATATTAATAGAATGGAATGGCCTCCAAGACCATCCAATATTATAGTTGAAAGGTAGGGAATCTCACACAAATAGATACCATGTTGGAGCTTTCCATTTTAAGATCAAAACCCAAATCCCAAATTTTCAAGATCTTTGATACCACATCTACACACACACACAAATTAAAATATTAAAAATACTTGAAAATATTACATTTATATCTACAAAGAGTATTTTTATATATTTTTAAAATATATTATTTAAATTAGTAGTTGTGAGAGCATTAAGTTTTTCAAATAATTAAAAAAAAAACTCAAATAATTTCAATTTTTATAATTGGAACCAATGTGATGTTACACATGTATTTAGTGGAAATTTTCAATTGAAAAAGTTATGAAGTAGATCTAATTTAACTAGAATGAATCTATCTAGAACATATTTTGATCAAAATTGAATTTTAGTTTGAAATGCTTTTAAATTTTGTTATGTTAATAAGTTGGCCTAAAATGGGACACAACTGTGTTCTTTCACTTGCATGCAAATATTTGTTTCAAGATGTCTCTATTTATATTGAAAGAATATATTAATTACCAAAGAGATATTCTACTAATGGTATTATTAGGTTAAGCATGCACATTATACCCCACATTAGATTTTCCTATCCATACGATATTCATATGGTATAATTATTAGTAAGGCATAAAAATTTAGAATAACATTAGGTGTAGTATAGTATTTAATAAATGATAAATTTTAATTCATATGCATAATATATCTATCATAATATGTAGAAATAAAAATATCATAAGGTTTGACAATGTCATGTTTAGTAGAAGAGGGTGTAATATCATAATAATAGTCATACTAGATACACATTACTATCGCATGATGAATTTTGATCAGTTGTATGCACATCAATATCACAATCCATGGATGAAGTATAATCAACATGGAACTCATGGAAAAGAATAATAATGTGTAAAATGAAAAGATGAGTATTGACCTACTTAATAAAGTACGGGAAAGTAAATACATGGTAAATAAATAACTCCATTAACAAAAAAAATTCATCCATAGCATAGAATACCATTAGTTTCTTGAGGATGGAAGGGTGATTTATTACAAAAGAACAAATTATTAAAATATGAAATATAAGCATGCTGATGT
Source organism: Sequoia sempervirens (assembly GCA_007258455.2). Classification (NCBI taxonomy): domain Eukaryota; kingdom Viridiplantae; phylum Streptophyta; class Pinopsida; order Cupressales; family Cupressaceae; genus Sequoia; species Sequoia sempervirens. Next base: position 66,360 of record VDFB02321804.1, read on the forward strand.
GAAAAATTTGAGTATACTAGAAGAATTACTAAATTTAGTTTGGATGAAAGTGATTTTCTATCTCTAAGCCTCTCTTAATCCTTCAATCCATAAAATCACCCACTATCCCTAAGTTATTGGAAATTCCAACACCAATCTCTCATTCATGTAGTCAATAATGTGACGGAGTCTATGAATTTGATAAGAAAAATGGTAGGAAATAGATCAAAAGTTCTCTACAATACCATTCTTTCACCCACATATCAACCAAGGAAAGTGACCTAGAAGGATCCATAAGGATTTATTTTCCAATTGTGGGAGAAAAGATATATATAACTATGTACTAAAATTTTAATCAAATAAATAAGCACATGTGGGCGGAAATAAATTCAAAACCTAGGAAATCTAAAAGTGAATGATAAAATCAATGTTATATTAGATCCCTAAAAACCTAATAAAAAATAAAGGTATATCCCTAAGATCAAATCCTAGGGTGTATAATCGTGGATGAGTTCACAAAATATATAGAGGAAAAATATAATTTCCCTAAGAAGTTACCTAGGTAAATTAATGAAATGTCTAATAAATTTTTTAAAGTTTGAAATATACTTTAAATTTATTTTTCTATCTTCATGATGGTGCAAACCTTCTTCTACTCATGGTTTGGGGATCGTTTCATCTTCAAATAATTTCTTAGGTGATCCTTGAACTCCTTTTTGGCTCTCAAATTTGTGGATCTCAATAGATTGGGCAAACTTTGTTGGTCTAATAAATACTAATTAGTAGGTGGACTCATCATTACAAGTTACCACTCTTGGGAACCCTTATGTTATGATATGGTCTCCTCATTATGGGGTTGTAGATGCTACTCCTAAATTGTCACCTCTTTCTTATTATGATTCCATAAAAGGGTCCCCATTGAACTCTAAATTGGGTATTTTTTGTATGGGATCCCCCTCTTTCAAGAAATTTTTGCACATTCTAGAAATTTTCATGGATATAAAGGTGGTTGAGTGTGAGAAATATACATTGGACCATGTACTTAGATTTATACATTCTTTATATTTGGGCTAATTATCCAAACTACATGAGTGGATCTCTAAGATTTGGAAGTAGTTTCTTGAGGATGAGATATATATGTATCTTTGTGCCAATAGATATTTTAATCTCGAGTTTGAATAATTTATGGATAAAATTCTCATTATGAAGCTTTATCCATGGTTGTTGAAGGATTATTTTCTTTGCATAAAACCTTAGTATCCTTGTTTCGATCCCATTAGTGATTTATCTTCTACAAAAATTATTCAAGTTATAATTCTCTACTTGCTTCTACAGTTTTAGAGGTTCATTGCAAGATTGTTGAAAATTTAGAATGCCTTGGTGAAGCTTGTATGTTTTGTAGATTAGATTGCCAACAAAACCTATAAAACTTATGCATGGTTGTGTGTGGAGATGGATGTTTCTAAGTAGCTCTAAGAATAAATATATCTTAAGATTGTGGATATATCATAGAGACAATAAGTGGATTATGAGAAAATAAAATTTGCATACAAAAAATGTCCTTCCTATCTGTACTTTACCTCTTAGTGTAATAGAATGGATTTCAAGATAAGAGGTGATGATCAAGGAAAAGTATGGGTGGTTCCTCTTAAGAAAACTTGGTGGGTTGGAGTGAAACCTAACTATCACTTAATTATACTAAAATAGTTTGGTTAAGAATAAACCTTATCCCTTATCTCAAAAAATTAGGGAGTTTGAGGAGGGAATCCTTAATGATCCTCCCTCTTTTCAAGTTTTACAATATTTCTATGTTCTTTCTAACCCTAGAGTTGTATCTCCCATGCTTGAGAAAACAATATGGGGTTTGGAACAAAACAAGGTTCTACTGTATGTCTCAATTATAAAGGTTCAGATTCCTTTAATGCTAGACACTTCAAGAGATAGTTCAATACTATATAAATTTTTAAGGTTGGATTGGAAGCTTTGTCTCCTTTGCAAGAAGATTGGATTGGAGTGAAATGGAGGATCTTTCCTTAAGGAATATTATTGTTAGATGACTCTTATGTCTTTCAATTATATGAGGAATAAGTCATTAGTATATTACCATAGGGGCTTCTAGTGATGATGATGTTTGTAGTTGATAAATTTTAGCTATTAGAGGCTTTATAGGTTAGTTTGAAAAATGTTCTCATGAGGGATCTAGTGAACTTTATTTTACTTGGCCCTATTCATTTATTGCAATTTTTTACAAATTTGATATGCCTAGCCCAAGTTACTACTAGTAGAAAATATTAATGAAATACTCTTAATAAACATAATTAGTTTAAGTAATCAAACTTGATGTAAATATTAGAATATGATCAAATCCTATTTTAGATATTAAATTTAAAGGACTAGTGTATTTAGATGTGAAAATTATGATGAAAAATTAAGTCTATTCTATAGACAACTTAGTGATTATATGAAAAAACATATGCCTTTGATACATTAATTATTAAAAGACTAATTCATATCTATAATTATTTTCATTCTAATTCTACATTTATAACTCCACTATTAACTTTTAATTTTTAATTAATTAATTTAATATTTTAATAATTAGCGGATATGTCATAATTTGACTTCGATTAAAATAAAATCTGACCAAATGTTAAAGTGGAGTTATGAAACGTTTCAAGACATTAAAATTTTGCATAGTTAACATGACAATATATACAGAGAGAGTTACTTTCCTTAGGATTTAAAAATATGCATAGAAAGATTTGGCGACCAAATCCTTTTATCTATTCATCACCGCATGAGAATTCAACTTAAAACTGAAGACTTTGACTATAGACATGCAATAGAGACTAAAAGTGTAGCCAACAGTTCACATATAGACAATGTAGAATGAATTCTGCTTTAACCTGTTCTACCTTATTACAAAATAGTTTTAGAATTAATGAAATAAAATGCTTATCAATATAAAATCAATCTAAATTAATTAAGTGAATGGTTTGGAATGGATAATTGAACAATCACCTTAAGATCAAGAAATTGATTCTATATCTTTTGATCAATTTAACGTTGTGTAAATTTAACATTTGACACATGCTTGTCAGTTAGTGAGACACAAACTTTTATGATTTAATTTTTTGCAATCTCTACTCTTTACTAGCTATCAAAGACTTAAATCAAGAATTGTGTTAGATCACAAGACATAATTTCTCTTATGTCAATCTCTTTGATTAGATTGACTCTGCAACTATGTAGAAGATCAAAGAAAACACTCTTGAAACATTCAAATTTCCTAAACTAATTTAATATAAATTTAAATTCTTTTAAATAATTTTAAATAAGAGAATTTTATCTCCTCAATGCATAAAATTGTTCAATGGCATTGAGATTATAATAGTGATAACATTCAAATGCTTGGCCACATAACCACCATAATCAAGTTTGATAATATACAAATTCTTTCGAGAAAGAATTCTTGGTATAATGGTTATTTGGGCAAGATAAGCATCTCTCATCCCTCTTTTATCCCCTACGTTTAACTCTTATCTTTATTAATTTAAGTATATTGGTTATCTATTGTTTGCTCGTTCAATTAGGCATGGATTAATGTACATAATAAATTATCTTCCATATAGGTAGCATTCTAATTTTTTCCAATGCAAGTAGAAAATGTTCTTACTTGTGACACATAAAATTATAATTTCTAGACATTCAATGCATATTATTTTTGAAGGATTTGAATTTTATTCTTGATGGTATGAGTGTGGAATTTAATTTAAATGTACATATTTTATATAAAAACAAAATTTCTCGCAAGATATTTGGGTAGTAAAGAATGGTGACATGTTTTTCATCTAGATGTTAATCAAGTAGTTTCTTACCATTTCCATTTTAATCATAACTATTTTATTTTAGGTATGATGGTTATCTATTGTTTAATCATTTAACTAGGTGTAGATTAGTATAGAAAATAACTTATTTTCTTACATGTTATATTCTAATATTTCTTGTGTAAGTATGAAATAAAGATATGACATACAAGACTTATTTAGTCTTTAGCATGCAAGTTTTTGGGAATTTAAAATTATTGTTCATGGTGGTATGAGCATTTGATGATTTCTTATAAGAGATTACAATGGATTAAATAGATGCTCAAATTTTGGTTACAAGAGAAGTCTGTTAGAAATTATTTGGGTGGTAAAGAATGAAAATGGACTTGTCATTTGAATGTGTAATGGGTAGTTTCTTGTCATTTACATTTCAATCATATCTTTGTTCATTTAGTTATAATGGCTATCTATTGTTTGATCATTTAATTATGCGTAGATCGGTATAAAGAAACATTTATTTTCAATGTGCAAATAGTTCTTCTTAAACATCAACTAGTTTAATGGTCAAATAGTCAATAACAATTTGACACCTCATCCACACCTAAAATGATAAGTAATTGTTGTATTTTTACTCACCAAAATTTACCTATAACTATTGAACTTAATGATGTACAAATAGTATTTTAACCTTTTATAAGATTGTCACATTCATTCCTAACATCTTCAATATCATTTTCGTCTATTTTTGATTTATTTCATTTAGATACATAACTCCAATTCTACATTTATAATTCCAATATTTTTTAGAACTTTAATAATTCAATTAACCTGCGATATTTTTGTGAAGTGACAAATATATAATTAAAGAAAGTCAGATTCGGATCTTGGGGGCTGGACCCATCGCCCTTGGGAGTTTCTGACCATGCCCTTGTTGGGGTCTTGCCTCCAGCAAGGAGGAATATTCAAGTGGTCTTGTAAGAAGTCGGCTGCCTTATTAACAAGAGCAGGATCCCGTCCAGTGGCCAGCTGAAAACTCTCTTGGCGGCCGTGGTATCCGTCCAAGAGATGGAGATGCGCCTCCAAGTTGTGGAAACAGGAGGGATCGCTTGTGGGTCGGAGGAAGGGGGATTTCTTATGGTCCAGCTGTAGCTCCACTCCCACGTGTGAGTAACTCCACGGCAGCTTCTCGATCCATTCTCTCAGTAATTGAAAATGCTCGTTGAACAGAATTCCAGGAACTTTTGGAACCCCGTCGTGGGCATTAACCACTCGAAGTATTTTGACCCCAAGCTGCTCGAGGCGCTCCTTAAAGGCGGAGTTGCCCACTCGTGGGCCTGCGAGGGAGAAGACGGTGATGGGAATCTTCTCATTCTCATTCTCCTTCTCCTCGTTGATACCCATCTCTGCCATGTCGTACGCGCTCAGCATTGCGAGGGCGCTCCCAAGGCTGTGGCCCGTGATTGTTATGCTCAGCTTTTCTCCCTTGTACATTTCGATCAGTTTTCTAACCTCCGCGTGTATTTGCTCCTGCGCGCTGGATTTAGCAAAGCGGCAGTTTTTCTCGCAGGCGGTGTAGAGATTGAGAAACCCCGACTCCACTTTGACGCGGGGATCGGGATGATCAGAATGGAAACCCGCGGGTTTGAGGAAATCCATGAGATCTGCTAGCCACTCGAGACAAGTGACGGTGCCTCTCCAAGCGATGACGATATCGCGCCGCCCGAGTCTCTTTATTTCTTCCTCGTCCTCCGCCACGGCCACGAACCCCATCCAATTGGCGTGGTTACTCCACAGTTTCTCCCCTGCCCTGGACTTTTTGAAGAAATTGGGGAGATTGATGTTGGAGGTGGCGTAGAGATACTTTGTGATCTCGTAGCCCGTGTGGGAAAGGCCGAGATCTTGAAGCATGGTCCTGCGGTTGTACTTGCAGCTTCCGCAGTATTTGGAGTAGGCGTCGAAGTCAAAGGCGTCGTAGCACGCCTGGGCAAACTCTCCATATTTAATGATCTCGCTGCGGAGGAGATGGTCCATTGGCTCCAGCATGCCCTCCCAATTATTCGATCCCTGCACCTCCCTCCACACATCGCTCAGCTTCCATGCGCTTTTTCTCTTTATATTTATATTCTTGTGCTCGGGGTGGGGATGATCGTCAGCGCTCGGGCTCCTTTCCTTGTATTCCTTCTCCCCAGCGGTCAACACTTGTGTTGCAGTTGGGGGTGATGCTCTTATTCTATGTCTCTGTCTCTGTCTGTTGCATTTGATTCCCATGCTCAGACAAGGCACCGACGACAAATTACTGGTGCTGTGGCTCGCAATTCCAGGTTTAATATTCAAATTCATCATCTTTTCAGCGGTTTCAAAAGAAAAATGTAGTTTGGTTTTAGGTAGCGGAAGAAGGCAGCCCAATGCCAAACCACAGACGAGTGTTGACAAACGCAGAGGGGGTGAATGCGCATTTATAAGTCTCCGAGATGAGAAGAAAAAAGAAAACTGAAATTTCTAAATATACGTAGAAAATTCTTGCCAATCACATCTCTCGTGCGATTGTAATTAAAAATGAAAGGTGTTGACTACTATCTGTAGTCAAGTAATAAAGAATTGCCGAGAAATTTCAGAAGGCATACGCAATAACCTTACTTTTGGCTCCTACGATGAGCCATCAAGAAAATTGAGGGGTAGTATCTCTTTCAAAACTATACTCCAACTCAAAATATTTCTTCGTAGCAATGTATGAATGTGGTTCCTTGTCAACTTCTCACTAAGGAAGATTTGTGTGTGGTTGTCTTCTCAATTTGTTTATTCAAAATTGGACGCTAAACTTTTGCAGTCAACACGACAATATACACGGTAGAAGATGACCTTTTCTAGTCAACACAACAATATTCACGGCGTATGATGTCTGGATTGTCACTTCTCTATCGACTTCTAGATCGGCATAGACTTTTTTTTTGGCAACCAAATCCCTCTATCTACTCATCAACGTGTAAGAATTGAAATTAAAAGTAAAGGCTTTGACTGTAGAGACGCAGAATAGTCTAAGGGGTAGTAGGCAAAGCCTTTTTCACTTCCTTGTTAGAAGAATATTCATATTTAAGGTTGTTTTCTATACGTTATCTTGGAATTGCGGGGCTATTTCAAGCAGCCTTCTTGATTGCTTCTTACCTACTACTCTCAATGTCTCATTGTAAGGGAAAAGCCAGATTAATTAAATAAAAGTAGGATTGGAAATAAAAAATTTAAATTAAATATAAAAAATAAATAAATTTGAATGTGATATTTAGTTGGATTTTCAAGTGAAAAAGGATGCATAAAATTCAAGGAATCAATTAATTGTAATATAAAAAATTTAGGTCTTGTTCAGACATTTGTCTTATAATCTTCAAATCGACTAAACTTTGATCTAGTTTACTTATATGAGTATGAAACTAATCTTCATGAGTGTGAACTTAAACTTGATGCACAAATTTCAACTATGAGGAATGTGAATGACTAACAGAAAGATAAGTGTTAGAATTTGCTTACCTTGATCTTTTGTTATTTGAATCTTGGTATAGGTTGGCATGGCATTGTTTAAAAATATCTTTGGAGTATCTATAGAATTGTGAGGATCATGTTTTCCTTAATAAAACCACTAGCAAATTGACTTTATATCTTAGAGTGAAAGATCAAAAACATCAAGTAAACATGAAATGGTTCCTAAGATGATGTCACAAACATACAATGTAGAATAGAATTTACTTTAAGTTATTTCAAATTATTGCAAAATAGACATTAATTCTCTAGAGCATGCTACAAATACATGATGCTTATCCTTAGCAAAATATATCCTTCAATATTAATTGTGATAGACATTATGATCAAATGACTATCAAATCTGAATCAAATATCTTATCTATGTAGTTTAATTTTCAATTGACCTATTCAATTATAGGTCCATTGCAAATTAAAATATATGTGCTTTTCACGATACTTTTGGAAAATTAAAGCACATGTATTTTCTCTAAATCAAAAGCATAAGCATTTATTTCTCTAAATTAGTATCATATTTGTCTTCCTCCACTGAGTTGCTTTGTTTCCATAGTGTAGAATGCATTCAATGTGTTGTGATATTTCAACTAATGATATGTATGTCTTCCTCTAAAATTAGGGAGCTCAAATAACTAGAGTCCAATCATATAGTTTTTACCCCAATAAAAACAAACTCAAAAGTACCATGGGTAGCTAGGGGAGAGGACCTCGTGGTAGTTTTCTTGGCAATTTCACTACTTAAACTAATGTTCCACATAATCAAATATAATGTCACATTAACATTCTTTTTACTGAGTTGTCACAAAAGATCCCCCAAAACGGCTATACCTATATTTGTGCATTGAGTCATATTTTGTAGGTGAGCCCATGTGGCATCCCATGATTTCTTCATTTTTGACCCTAATGAGGAAATTTCTTCAATTTTTAGAAATAATGTTCAACACTAAAAATCTTAAAATCACAATTAATAGTTTTATACTATTAAAATAATCTATTAACTTTATTTCAACTATTGGTCCTATAGACACATAAAATTGACCTAGGGTTGCAAACTTTATTTTTTGTCATATTTTTTCTCAGCATAATTAAAATATTTAATTATGTCCTATAGTTCAAATTCAACTATTAATTTAATTAATTCATATATTTTATTCCTCCTAACTATTTAAATAAATAAATTACATTTATTTTATTTAAATACATCGCTAATTTCTTATGTCTCCCTATAATTAAATAAATTCCTAAATTTATTTAATTATTTTTCCTTTTGTTGATGTGTCTTTATGCACTTTTCAACACAAGCAGCGCTGCATAGGTGCACCGCTTCTTTGAAAGACAATCTTCCACAATCGGATTGATTGCGTCCATCATCCCAAGGTCTCTGTCGTCATGACGTTGCTTTTAGATACTTATTTTGATGATTTGCTGGAATCACAAGGCGGACTTATGGATGAGTTACAAAGCATGGGAAGTTGGGTTTGCAAATGCAGTTTCAAAGTGCTGGAAGTGAATGAACAGTGGCTGTCCACTTAGAACAACAAGCTAAAATTCATCAAGTTCATCTGATTTAGCTTCATGGTGATGCTTTGAATCCTACTC